>JAOXOE010038397.1:0-41687 GCA_028565055.1 Phoeniculus purpureus | reverse complement strand
AGCCCATTCCAGTGCTCTGTCACCCTCACTGTGAAGAAGTTCCTTCTGATATTTATGTGGAACCTCCTATGTTCCAGGTTACACCCATTGCCTCTTGTCCTATCCTTGGATGACACTGAGCGGAGCCTGGCTCCATTGTCCTGACACCCACCATTCCCATATTTATAAACATTAATGAGGTCACCCCTCAGTCTCCTTTTTTCAAAGCTAAAGAGACCCAGCTCCATCAGCCATTCCTCATCAAGGAGATGTTCCACTACATTCATCATCTTTGTGGCTCTGCACCAGACACTCTCAAGCAGTTCAGTGTCCTTCTGGAACTGAGGGGTGCAGAACTGGACACATTATTGCAGATGTGGCCTCACGAGGGCAGAGTACAGGGAGAGGAGAACCTCTCTCAATCTGCTAACCACTCTCCTTCTAATCCACATTGCTGGCTCATGATCATCCTGCTGTCCACCAGGACCCTCAGGTCCCTTTCTTCCTACACTGCTCTCCAACAGGTTAGTCCCCAACCTATACTGGTACCTGAGGTTGTTCTTGCCCAGATGCCAGACTCTACATTTGCTGTTGTCATATTTCATTAAATTTTTCCCTGCCCAGCTCTGCAGCCTGTCCAGGTCCTGCTGAATGACAGCACAGCCTGCTGGGGTGTCGGCCACTCCTCTCTGTTTTATGTCATCAGCAAACTTGCCAATGAGTCATCAGCAAACTTGCTGATGAGAAGTGCACTCTATTCACTCATCCAAAGGGAAAGAGATTATTTGTAAGAAGTTCAGCACCTGCCTAGAAGCCACTTGTCAGGATAATATTTCTATCCCTGCAAATTTAGCAGCTACAGAAACAGTTACAGAAAGAAGAGGAGAAAGAAACCCAAATTTTGGAAGAAAAGGTCAAGATAACATTTATGCAGCCTCCTCATCCCCCTGATACTGTACAGATTGGGAAATTAATCTGTGACATAGAGCCTTACTTTTCCTGTTACTCTGATGAAAAATCTAACCATATCTCTCTCCAAAAATTGGCTATGATCATATTTTCTCTTTTCTGAAGGTCATGGTTTTCTGGCTAAATTAATTGGCAACTAAAGAGCTGTGGATCTCTTGCAAATCATACCCAACTACTGCCTATGGTACAGGCTTCAGGTCAAGTACTTCTTACCTTAGACACAGCACAGAGAACCATGCACACGGTGACATGGGGGCCCTGATGCAATGGGTGGATCAGAAAGGGGGTGCTTAGCATATTGAGAGAGGTTCTTCTCCCCTTATAGTCTGCCCTAGTGAGACCACATCTGGAATATTGTGTTCAGTTCTGGGCCCTTCAGTTCCAGAAGGACATGATGCTGCTAGAGGGTGTCCAGCATAGAGCAATGAGGATGATGAAGTGGAATACCTCCCTTAGTGGAGAGGCTGAGGGAGCTAGGTCTGTTTAGCTTGGAGAACAATAGAATAAAATCATAGAATCATTAGGGATTGTAAGGGACCTCGAAAGATCATCTAGTCCAATCCCCCTGCCATGGGCAGGGACATCCCACCCTAGATAAGACTGGCCAGAGCCTCATCCAGCCTGGCTTTAAACTTCTGTTTAAAATGTACGTATTACTTTCAGCCGTTTTAAACTTTGTCTCTTAGATTTTTGTCAGATGTTCTCTTCATCTTCTTTACTGGATCCTTAGGATCCAGTCAACAATCGGAGAAAAAAAAATGGGTGTTTCTCTGACCTGTCAGCTGTGTTCCTTTTTGCACAAAACCAATATTCAGTCATTATGTGTTATTTACTCTTCTATTTCATGAGGTTTTTAGTTTCATTTGGAGATATTTCAGGATACTAGAGAGTAACTTGATGTTCGAGATGTAACAGGCATGGTAACGTGTTGTTGCAGTACAGAGTGTGAAGTGAGGGGCAGAATACATTCCTAGTCCAAGCTTAAAGTCTTTGTGAGACTTTAAGTCTTCATGAGCATATTTGTGATGACTTCTCAATCTACAGAGAAAAGTGAAATAACCCACAAGCCTCAACAGTACAGCTCACAACTGTTGCAACATCCCACAACTTCTACTGAAAACTAACCCAAACAATCCTTTAATAGGTTCATTACAGTCTGAAAATTTTGAATCAGAATTTTTACATCTTTGTTTTGCTTCTATTTTTCTTGTCTGCACCCTGTGGTATTACCTCTTTCCTTTACAGGATGTAAAGTTAAATCCCAGATACTCGGAGTCCAAAGACACCAAAAAGCTGTTTTGGCTCAGGTGGTGGTGACCACATAAAAGCTTTAAGTTCTTCCTTGTTTCGTGTGGCTTTTTAGCAGGTCTGGAACAAAAATAGGAGGAATCTAAGTAGTGCATCCAAACTTACAGTAGTTCATTTAAAAAAAAAAAAAAGATGATAATGAAAAAAAGGCAGCGTAAAGAAACGTTCAGCTTGGGCATGTTTTATGGTCTTCTAGGCATAATCATGGGTATACAAAGCCCCAAAAGAGCACTCACAATCAGTAAAAATAGACAATAGTTGTTGCTACTCTCATGGACATACTTTCAGGAAGAACTTGAGCCTAAATATTTACCAGAGAAGAACCTTTATTGACAGTTAATGTTAATTAGCAAGTATTATAATTTAGATGACTGTCCTCTGATTGTGATAATTCCTAGCAAGTAAATCTGTGAATCAAAGAGTGATAGTAGGGCTAGCAGATGTGTAAGAGTCTGTGGTCTGAGCAGACATACTTGATCAGACCAATGTAATTTAACTCTTACACTTTCACTGAGACAGTGGTCCAAAGCAGATGTATAGGACAAGCTATATAAATTCAGCAAAGCCTTTCTAAACCAATCTCACAGGCTATCACAGCATGTGGATATGTAAGCTGCGTTGAACTTTTCTAGTCTCCCTTTGGGCCCATGTAAAGTTTCAGCAGCCACAACATGCTGCAGTAGGTATTGTGTAACCTGCCATGTTCTGTTTCCTTTTGGATGGTCTGTTTGCTGTTAGTCTCTTGAATGGTTTCTAATGGTAAGCAACTCTTTCTGTTGTAAATATAGCAAGTGTAATTCTTACTTCATACAGAGGCTTTTCAGAGCTACCCATGATATTTCTCCAAGTTTCAACACCTGCAAAATGAACAGTTTAAAATATGATAAAGCATTAGAGCATCTCAACAAACTATAGACAAAGGCTTGCCCAGGCTGCTTCTATCACAACAACAGAACCTTCTGGGTGATGATTCATCCCATTTATTTTAGGCATCTCTGTTTGGCTGGACGGAGTTGCCTTTTGCAGAGCTGTGTCCCTCCCTAAATGAGGAGTGTGGATGGCCAGCTCACAAAAGCTGCTGTGCTTTTAAAACTAAAAATAGGTGCCATGAATCCCAGAAACAATATTTGCTTTGAACTCTCAGAATTTGGAAAGACATAGTAATCTGAAAGCAAAGGAGGAATAAACTAATGAAGTAACAATGCACAGTTGTATTAGGACACTCTTCCAAGGGGCTTCCAAGGGCTGAATGAGTTAGCGTGGTAGAAGCATAGGTTTAGAATACAGGAAAATTCTTTCTGGGATTTGGATCCGGATCAGACTCAGATAGTCTTCCAGAGGGTTGTTCAGGTGAGATGTTCTGTTGAGAGGAGAAACATTAAAATATCCATAATACTGGGCAAGTGAAACATAAAGTTAGGGCAGATGCTCTGAGATTTTAGCAGTTCAGATGTGTTTTGTTTTGGCTCATACGATTTGGTGCATTTAATTATGTTGTATTGATCTGAGTCTCTTGGTATTGGAGAGACTTGCAGTAATTTCACTCTCCCAATTAACAGTGACCCATATGAACTTATAACTCCAAGGCATTGCTTTTCTTCCCTATTTGGACTGATCTGTTTTCATCTGTGAACTGCACATGCTGTTTACATGTATTCTCAAAGGTTCCCATGCTGTGGTTCATGAATGAACTTTCTTGTGGTGTATGAACAACAACTTTGGCTCTTCTTTTTTCCAGCTACTAATGTAGACCCCCAGCCTATAGAAAACCTGCTGAGGCAAGGTGGAGTGTGGAGGGGTGTGGGGGTGGTGATGCAGGGAGAGGGCTACAGAAGCAGCTGGAAACAAAGGAGCACAAACAATCACAGAGTCACAGAATGTTATGGGTTGGAAGGGAGCTCAAAACATCATTTAAGTTCAAATGTCTCTGCCAGAGCAGGATCCAACCTCATTGTTGTGGGACCACAGCTGCACTGAAGCCAAAGCTAAAAGTAACTGTTGGGAAGGTGGTGGCCTCTCATGACAAATTTTTTGACAATCACAAAAATATGTAGTCCCTGCTGCTTATCCCTCAAGATCAGTCATTAGTAATTTTTTAAGCAAGTGCTTTCATGTCATGTTTTTCTCATACCTACAGTCAGTCACATCTGTCTTCAGTTTCTTACTAGCTTTCTTACTTATAGTATCATAGAATGCATTTGGTTGGGAGGGACCTTTAAAGATGTTCTAGGCCCCTGCAGTGAAAAGGGACATCTGCAACTATCAGCCTCATCCACTTGGACCTCGAATGTCTCCAGGAATGGGGACTCCATCGTCTCTCCAGGCAACCTGTTCCACTGTCTTGTCATAATGCCCACCATAATGACCTGTCATATTGTATTCCTGTTGATATTTTAATCTTAATTCAGCTGATATATAACACACTTGCAATGAACAAAAGCTAGGTCAGGAGTGTGAACCTTCATTTCTACCAAATTATAAGAGACTGTTTGAGTGAAGGGGCTAGTTGAGTATTTTTTAGCACTCTATATGATAAAATGTGTCCATGACTTTGTGGTCAGAGAACACTGAGTTTGAAATATTTGGGCAAATGTTTCGGGGGTCTTTTTTTAAAACATCCTGCTTTTCAGTAATCCAGCCATGATGAATGTTTCAGTGTGACAAATTATAGCGCAAAATGTGAGCCATATGAGACCAAATTTCTCCAGGAAGAGTGGAAAACCTATCAGAATTCTTTTTTATAAAAATCAGTATTTTCAAAGGAATGACCAGTGTATGCATCTGCAGGTTTTAGCATAAATGTTGTGACATACTTTGCTTGTGTGTGTGTTTTATCTTCACCCAACAAAAGTTTTGATGCTATTGCTTTTAAAAAAGGCTGTTTAGTTGCTAGACCATATGTCCTCTCTATAAAACCGTGAAGGCTTACCACTTGAAGTTTGGAAATGTACCCAGCCATGTCAATATCTAAATCACCGTTGGACATCTCTTCTTGTTCCCAATCAACACTCCATCAAACCTACAGAAAGTTTCCTGGTCAGTTAGGTGGGCATTGGACCAAGAAATTTTGTGATTCCTATTGAATAACAGTGTAGCTGATGAAGGATGAATACAGTTGATACTTGGTCTGAGTGAATTCCCTTACTATTACTGGTTTGTGACCTGGTGGTAATGTTTTTACACAGAAGGAATGTGATCCTGAAGGTAGAAATTTGGGATGAACTTTTAGAAACCTTTATTACATCCCTTGTGTGTTCTTCACGACCCTCCAATTCATTCTCTTTGTTGTATTAAGGCAGGATGCACAAATGGGGTTTACAGAGGGTCATCAGTAGCTGAATTTACATGGGACAGTAGTGATTGTAGTAGCTGCTAGAGGGATCGAGCAAGAGCATTATGAGTTTCCCATGCATATAATTGCAACTATAAATCATTTTTATGTGCCAGCACAGCTCAGGTCTAGGTAACAATATAATTGAGCTAATGACACGAGTATTTTCAAATTCCGGACTTTGGCTTTTACCTCTTTCTTAAAAATAATGGTAAGACAGATATTCTGAACAGAAAGAAATCTTCAAAACAGAATTCAGACAAACTGTGCTTTATTTCAAAGTTAATATCCTGGCGAGACTTAAGGGAAGGCTTGACAAGGTTTGTGCATCCAGCTCAGCCAACTCATGCTTCCAGATGGAAGTTCTGTGAGACTTTTTTGGTTTTATTTGATGATCTCGGAGAGTTCAGGAGTATACAGTTTATCCGTGTTTTGCACGCTATTCTTGTTTCATCAAGGCAAGAGGCTGTGAAGGGCAACAGAGCTATACAAAAAGAAACCGGTACAGATAGCTACAAGTCAGAATCAGAAAATAAATTTGCAAAACTATCACACAGATATTGAAAAAAAGAACCCACTTAAACTTGTGTTGAAGTCTGAACAGCCACAGGTCACTTTATTACACATCTTTATTCTGTGCTCTTGACTACTACAATTGGCCATTACATACAAACCAGCTGAACAAATCTGTGGCAAAATATTGGGTATTTAATTACTTGCTCTATTTGTAACATTATGGAGACTATTTGCCCGGGAAAGTCACAACGTTTTCAAGCCAAACATTTTCAAGTCACAACATTTTCAGCTGTAGTGTTTGAATTAAGGGAACCAAGCCTTAGTAAAAATGCATCTTCCACCTAACATAATTCATAACCTTTTCCTGCTGACTCCCTCTTCTGCTCTCTCTTCCTCCTCATTGCAATGCTTTTCAGCAGCAACTTGATCGTGCTTTCTATCTGGGACATTAGAAGGAGGATGGTATTTGACAAATGCTGACATTAATAAGTCTGGCTCGTGCTCATGTGTTGTAAAGGATTTTATTAGCAGAAGCTACATAAATAGGAAGGGAGAAACTAGTTGGAGAAAATACCTTATTTTAGCCCAGAGCTTAGGTTGAAGCCCAAAGTTGGGAAATACCATTGCAATATATTTTTTATTCTTTGTTTTGTTGGGGAAATTATGTAAATTCTCCTTAGAAAATTCTCCTTAAAAAAGAACATGTGAATGACAACTGAATCTTGGATTATTTGACCACAAAAGGGTTCCAGCACAAAAAATGTTCCAGAAAACAACCCTTCAGTATGTTGATCACACCACACAGCTTGGTGCCATCAGTAAACTTGCTGAGGGTGCTCTTGATTCCACCACCCAATAAAGAGGTTAAACAGTGTCAGAAACAGTAGCAATCCTCAAGGAATATCACTCATCGCTGGGCTTCACTAGGTCACCACACAGTTGACCTCAGCTCTTCAAGAATGACCATACAACCAATGTCTTATCCACTGAGTGGTCCATTCATCAAATCCAGATCCCTCCAATGTAGAGATGTCATGCAGGACAGTGTGAAATATTTTGCACAAGTCCAGGTAGCTTGTGTCAGTAATACTTCCTCAAGTAGCAACTTCATTGATGACAGCAATACATTCCTTGATCAACTAAGAAGAAAACTTGCTATTCAGATTAGTTTCATGCTTATGATGATGTTTAAGCACAATGACCTTTTACTTCTGAACGAGGGGAAATAACTCTTTTGTAGGCTCAGAGCAATTGTACAGAAACCGAAGAAGAATTGCCGGTCTTAACTCATTAGAACAACAACTTGCTCAATATTCTGGTCTGTTACTTACTCACCTATAAGGAAAACATGAGTTTGATTTTGCGTCAGTCCTAATTAGTAGGACTGAGGGTGGAGGAGGAAATATTACATATTTTTTCATTTTCAGTTGGAGAGAAAAAAGGTAGGAGATTCTTGCCAGCTCCTGAAAATGTTAGTTATGGTTAGTTTCTCTCTTTGAATTGTGTGGATTTGTCTGACCCCGGCAAGTGGTGTGATGTGCTTTCACCATACTGCTTTTTAAACTAACAGTTATTTTTGGCAGGTAAGGTAACTGCTCAGGCTCTTTTATGTGTCTGGGGTTCTTACTGTGGTCAGCATTTCAAGTATAGCTCAACCTAAATGATCTGAGGAGAAAACATGGAAATGAGATATTTTTGAAGTAATGAACAAATTTTCTTAGCAGTTATTAATGTTTCACAAGTCTTTTATTAGAACTTAGAAGCAGAATTGCCATTGTTAACATTGTTGGTGTCTCCACTGTAAGAAAAATAGCCTTAGACTTTACTATTTGGCTCCTTGAAGCAATATTCAAATCCAAGTTCATTTCACATTTAACGGGTCTATAAATTAGTTCTATATTTAGGGGACTGTTTTTGTAAACGGAAAACCTTTTTGTTTGTTTATTTGTTTTGCAAATGGCTGGTGTTTTTACAACCAAAAGGCAGTAGCCTTTCTCATCTGAGCATTTTGGACAGTGTCACTAGTTCCTCTGGGGCTTCTTGTCATCATAAAGCCTGAAACACAATCTTAGCAGAAGTGTGTGTGCTGGATAATGGCTGGATTTGTCAGTGGTTACCATGCCATGACTATTTGTCAGTGGGCATGCTGGTCTCACTAAAGCCTATAGTAACCACCAGAAAGCAGCCCAAGCTCAATGGAAAAAGATTGTCATAGACGTTACTGGTAGGTAAAAGACTTTGTCACGTCTTCCTGTGTGCCAAATCCCAACCCTGCAAAATGTTTTTGTACAAACAGACAGTTAATTGTGTGTACATGTTTGGTAAATGAGATACTGCGATACAGTTCAGGTTAGACACATTTTGTGTAAGCTAGCAAGAAGTGCACTGTCATTTTAGAAAGCAGCTTGCTGGAGACCTGATTTTGTGATGCTATCTCTTCTTTTAAAGAGGAAGAAGAGTGATTCAGAGCCATATCAGGTATTAATTACTCTAATTGCAAAGAAATAAAACTACAAGTCAACTAAAGCACATGCTGTTGTGGTACATGAATCTTTTACATTAATTAAAGAAAAATTTACCCTGATCCAACTGACCTGTCAATTTATCCTGACCTGTCATTGAAATACATGGCAGCCTCATTTTGAAAGGAGTGGAACAGGTCTTAAAAGAAGTAACTGATATCACAGTGCAATTTTCTGAGTCCAGTGGAGTTTCATTAATAAAGCTGGGCTAGACTTCATTTGTGCTCATCTCAGGATCTGTGTTGTTGTTTTAAAATTAGGTAGAAGCCAAAACTGGTTTGCTCAAAGCAGTATGCTGGGGCCATTATCATCAGCCATATTACAAAATATTACCAGCATTGGCAATCAGACACAAGTAAGTAATTATTTTAGCTGCAAAAAGGTACTAAACTAAGGAATGAGCATAAAGGAGCTGATAATATTTTGTGTGTTTAGATAGTGCTTTGCTGAATCAGATTTATTACTATTTATTTTCTAGCCAGTATTTCAATGAATGATGTCTGTGAATTTAAATAAGATACGGTTGAGTTTGCCTGTACTTTACGCAGGAATTACTTAGTTATATATTTAGACACATTGTATACATGGAAACAAAAGACAAAGTTCCTCTTTTTTGAAAAATACTAATGAATAAGATATCTTAACAAACTAACTGATTAAAAAAGGGATAGATTTGGGATAAAGTGGTGAAATTCTCCTCTGACTGTCAGGCCAAAGGACAAAAATTATAAAAGGCAGTAAAACTGCACTGGTAACTAATTTGTGTGAACATTTTAACTTCTGATCAAAAAGGGAAAACTGGATTTTGACCACTTTATTCTCACTGTGTTTCTTTGATTTCATTTAATTTTTGTTATTACTACTATTAGTCACCAAGATATATTGTAGTAATTACATGGCATAAATTCCTTAGACTAAAACTATACATCAAATATGCTATCGTCACCAAAAAGTCTGTAGTATGTTTTATCTTATTTTTAAAGACAATTTAAAAATTTGGATGCTGAAAATAAATAAGATGTTTTGCAGACTTTTCTGATGTGAGCTTGTCTGTATTTAGAGTCTTGTGGGAGTTTTGCCTCATTCTAGTCCTTAAATATTTATCCTGAAAAAAGGCTTTAGAAAAGAGAGAGAGTGAGAGGCGTAAGAGAAGAGGAACCTCTCTCCATGTAACTGTCCCCTCAGGCTGCTCTTCCCCAGCTACTTGCAGCTCACTCTGACAAGAGTCATGGGGAGCATCTTTCTTTGAAAGATTTACTTAGTTAGAAAGACATAAAGATCAGCTGAGGCAATCTGAAGTCTGGATACTTGTAGTGAATATTTTTGACTTAGGTCCACAGCCTAAAGGAGAATTTACTTTGAGACATATGGTTATACTGTTTTGGTGATAAACAAAACAACTGATGTCAAATATTAATCTCAAGATTAAATTAACCATTCAATTTAGTTAATGTGCTAATGGACTCTAATAAAACAAAACAAGGAGGGTTAAAAACCTCGTAAATTGCAGGCAAAACAAAAGAACTAACTCAGCTGGGGGAAAAACATCAAGATATATTTAATTTACCCCATATAGAAACCCCAACACAAAGGCAGTGATTGATCACATATTCTTCCATAACTGAATTAATCTTCTATCTCCACCCTCTCAAGCAAAATAAACTTCTAGAAGTTCTTTTTCCCTGTTGAAACATCAAGTCCATTCTGTCTGTGTGTCTGTCCCTCAGTGGCATCAGGCATTTTAAAATCCACTTCTCTGTTCCATATTCTTTCAAGCCAACCCACCATATCCAGCATGCTGATTCCTATGGTCACAAACAGGGGAAGAACTCTCTAATTTTTCAGCAAACAATTAGAGGTCAAAACTTCCCTCTGTTGACCTCTGAGGGTCCACTCTCTCCAGTCACCACATTCCCAGGGCAAGATGGCTACTGTGCTTAGCCCAGTGCCATCCATGTGTCTCTTTCTCAACAAAGACGAAAGGAAAGTCAAGGAAGATCCAGAAACAGGACGCTCCAAAATAGTTTCAGCGTTGCAATATTTCAGTCTGGTTGCCACAGCAAATCCCGAATGCCTTAGGGACAATGAGCTGAAACAATTTCCTTAGAATTTAGGCTAGATAATGACACTGACAGCTGAATTGGTAAGTTCATAAACTAAGGTTTCATCTTCCAGTTCACAGGTAGGCAGAATGTTCTCCAGCTACTGTCTTGATTCCAGGCTTTCTTCTGGGTCAAAACAACCACGAATAAAGGAACAATCAAGATCAAACAACAGTTGACACTAGCTGACCTCCTGTAAGACTCTGCTTAAGCAGAATTCAAACTGGGACAAGAAAGTCCAGGCTAGCAAAAAACTTCCTACAGGATGTAAACACACATGAAAGACTTCTGATCAAATTACTGCACTGTCTGTGGCCTTGACGCCGCAAAGCGTAGTCCCACTATGACCAGTATCTTCATGATGCAGAAAGAACACATACTGCTAGCTTTCTCCCTAGCAGCATTGTGTAACTGCTCTTTCTCTCTGAACATCTTGCAGACATCAATGATAACATTGGGTTGCCTGTTTTTTAACCTTTTTCAAAATCTACACGAGACTGCTGGGAGAAGGGAAAACACCGTGGTCTTAGCTACCATCAACAGAGTGATAACACACAGTTACCTATCTTCTTCTTGCTCATGCAGCTGTCTTGTGTCTAATGTAACACAGGTCAGGAAATAACCTTTCAAATGGCAACAAACTGACTCAAGCTGAAACAAGCAAGATGAAGGTTGTATCTGTGAAAGAAAAAGCACTTACAAGATTTGCCCGTGATGTTGTTTCCACACGTCTGTGTAGGCTTTCAACCCACAACACTGCAGAAACACGGCAATGCTCTTCCTGACAAGTCTGCCTTTTACTTTTTGACTTGATAAGAAATTTTTTCCAAGCGCAGGTCTGAACAGAGAAGCCCGTATGTTTGACACGCTCATTCTGGAGTGCATCAGACTCTGTTGTTGACTCCCAGGTAAACATGGCTTAAGACTTATGATATTGACTAACCCCCTCATCGATACTGTGTTCAAGCTGATACCAGGTTCCCAGTTCACCTATGAAAGAGGGCCACAAGTCATAGGGCCACAGAAATGATCAGAGGGTCGGAAGAGTCTCTGGAAAGACCCTATTGAAATTTTTCGGTATTTAAAGGGAGTTTACAGGAAAAATGGTGAAGGATTTTTCAACAAGGTGTGTTGTGACAGGTCAAGGAGCCATGGTTTTCTTATGAGTTTTCTTTTAATAGTTATTGTTTTCAGAAGTGCAAGAAACTTAAACGTATTTATTAAGTTTTGAATGGAAAAGTTTAACAGGAATAAATTATTATACAGGGCTACTGCAGCTGGGATTTTTCAAACTGCAGATATTTAGAAATTAATCTGAATTGAAATATTATATCAAAACACTGAGAAACTTGGGGAACAAACAGTTCCAGTTTGTACTACAACAAATACTTGACTCTGGTCTGTAACCAACTTGTGGAGAGAGTTACAAAAATATATGAGAGGGAATTCTCTGGATGTTTTAAAAACAAAAGTTGATTTTTTTTTTCTGTTTTAGAGAAAAGAAGAAAGTTACATTATTTAGCAATATGTGCTGAGATAGTCTGAGAGAACCTGGACTTTATAGAATCTATAGAACCAAGGGGTATGTTTGGAGATCAATTTCTGCGTGTAGTTATCTGCACGGGTGAATGTGAGGGCATGAATTTAAGGCCAGAACTTGGCTTTCAGAAACATTATTATTCTTGATGAGTCACAAGAAAAAACTTACCTTGACCTTTAGATCAGATTACATTTGAAAGGGTAATATTTAAAGAAGGCATCTTTTGGCTTAAGACTTATACATGATTCTGAGCCAAACTAAACACAAATGTATAAAATTATGTTTAAAGTCAAGCAACAATCTGACTAACAGATTTTTTTTAGACAGCTGTAATTACACCTGTGTCTACCTTAAGATTAATTAATTTGTTCGAAATCTGCTAGAAATCACCTCTCACACTGTACCATATTATAATAATTATAATGTTTAATTCATTGCCTGAATTAAAAAGGGCTCAAACCTGACTTCAGTCTACATCATGCTGGTCTGAAGCAGGTAATGAATCATAGAATCATTAGGGATTGGAAGGGACCTCGAAAGATCATCTAGTCCAATCCCCCTGCACAGCAGGATCACCTAGACCAAGACACTTCCCTCTTCCCAAACATACTCATTTCTGTAGTGAAATGTATAGTGAAAGACTTGGCTCAGTTCCCAGGCTTGCTGAGCAAAGCACAAATCAGTCTGTGCTTTAGCAAAGAAATGTATAGTGATGCACTGGATAACCTAATAACCTACGACAAACAACTTTTACCTTAAGTTGATTGAATTCCCAAAAGTATGAAATACAGGGCTTAAGAGGGATTGAGGGGCTAAATATCTCTGTGCAATGTCTCCATGTAACCAGCAGAATGATACCGAGACAATTTTACTTAAAGAACTTTGTTGTATTTTGACAATTGTTTTTTGTATCAACAGGAAAAACAAAGGAACTTATTAGAAAGTTGAAAACTACCCAGTGATACAGATTGCTCTCAAGGCATGAGACCCTCAATAACAGGCACAGAAGCAAAGCTGAAATTGTTTCTCACTGCCCTATTACAGAGCAGCTATCCTACCTAAGCAGGAATCTTTATTTTAGAGAGGTACATGGTAGTAACCTACATTCATATTTCTTTATATCAGACATAAGAGGTGAGATAACCCCCATATGTAAGAAGGGACAGAAATATGATCTGGGAAATTACAGGTCTATTAGTCTGTAATTCAGTACTGGGGAAACGGGTGGAGCAGATCATCCTGAGCGCCGATATGTGGTACCTGCAGAACAATCAGGGGATCAGGCCCAGTCAGCATGGGTTCATGAAGAGCAGGTCCTGTTAACTAACCTGATCTTCTGTGACAGGGTGACCTGCTTATCGGATGATGGAAGGCCTGTGAATGTTGTGTACCTTGACTTTAGCAAAGCCTTTGACAAAGCTTCCCACAGCATTCTCCTAGAGGAGCTGTCTGCTCATGGACTGGACGCGCATATGCTTTGCTGGATTACAAACTGTCTACACGGCTGGGTCCAAAGTGTTGTGTTGAATGGAATTAAATCTAGTTTTTGGCCACCTGTAGGTGATGTCCCCCAGGGCTCAGTGCTGGAGCTGCTCCTATTTAACATCTGTGCTGAAGGGAAAGCATCGATATGCTTGAGGGTAGGGGAGGCTCTGCAAAGAGATCTGGACAGGCTGGACTGATAGGGCAAGGCAAATTATATGAGTCGTAATAACACCAAATATTGGGTCCTGCCCTTCAGTCACAACAAGCCCCAGCAACAGTGTAGGCTTGAGGAAGAGTGGATGGAATGCTGCCCAGCGGAGAGGGACCTGGGATGTTAATTGATAGCTGGCTGAATATGAGCTGGCAGTGTGCCCAGTTGTCCAAGAAGGTCAAAGCATCCTGTCCTGTATAGAAATAGTGTGACCAGCAGGACTGAGAAGGTGATCCTGACCCTATACTTGGCCCTGGTGAGGCCACACCTAAAGTATTGTGTGCAGTTTCAGGCACTGCATTGCAAGAAAGACATTAAGGTGTTGGAGAGGGGGCAGAGAAAGGCAACTAGGCTGATAAGGCGTGTGGAGATTGAGGAGAGGCTGAGGGAGCTGGGGTTGTTCAGGCTGGAGAAGAGGAGGCTGAGGGGAGGCTTCATTGCTCTCTACAACTACCCAAAAGGATGAGGTAGGGGTTGACCTCTTCTCCTTTGTGACTAACAATAGGACAAAAGGAAATGCGACCAAGTTGTGCCAGGGGAAATTCAGATTGCCCAGGAGGTAGTGGAGGCACCATCCCAGGAGGTGCTTAAAAACTGGGTACACATGGTGTTTCAGGAGGTGGTTATGTTGTTAGGGGTTGTATGATTTACAATTGGACTTGATGATACTGAAGATATTTTCCAACCTTGATGATTCTATGAGTCCATAATATTTTTTAAAGTCGTGAAGAAACAAAAATTCCATCAGTTTGAGGGGGAGGCATTTGCTTTGAGACTGATAGTTCTGAAAAAGCAGTTAGGAGTCTATTATATGTCTTAGGTAGCTAAACTGAATGAGTAACCTAAAACTCCTAGGTGTCTAATTAATTAGAAGGACCACAGGTACTTACCTACCATCAGTCAAGTTACTTAGTAATCTAGAATATTGTTACTTCACCTACCTTGAGGTATTTTTGATTAGTATTGACTAAATGTCATTCAGAGGTTTGTGCACACCTGAATTTCCCAAAGTAGGTCATCCCATGTAAAAGTTTTACAAGTGACCTGATCACAGAGCTAGACAAAGAGCAAAAGTCCTGCAAACTTAAAGCCCAGCATGGCGACTCCAGCCACCGTAACTAAAACAGAGCAATTGATGAACTTGTTTTCACCAAATTTTTGTGCAGTAAACCTTTAGGTCTGAACACTCATTCAGGAGTGACAGTTTGTGGTGCAACATTGCTCTGGATGTATTGCCAATTTCTCATGGGAAGCCAGAAACTGTGGTGGCACTCTTTGCTGAAGTGTAAATTAGTTTTCTTCTAACCACATTAACAATCCTGGGGAATGTCATTAATAGCTGTATGTTGTCTATGGACATTTTAGGATACCACAGTGTATATGTACCATAGATGTACATATACACCATAGTGTACCGCTGATCATAGGACACCCACTTCTTGCCAAATGGTCTCACCACCAGGCTGTTACAAAAAATGTGTCACTACCAGGAACTCACTCCCCCCTCCAAAAATGAATGGAGTAACTAAGGTCCCACACCAAATGGAAAAGTTAAAGTTAAGGATGGGATTGACACTGTTTCTGGCATTTTCATACAAGCAGCTGGTGTAGTGTTGCAGACACTGCCTAAACCTAGAAGCAAAGTGGCTGTTAAGAGATCTTTCTTCATCATTGCTAACATGGAGGTTTTCTACTGTTTACTCTTTTTTGTAGATGCTGCTAACAACATCTAACACATAGCCGAATGCTTTTGCCATACTCTCTAGTTTAAGACTTCAGCGTCTGATTTCATTTAAGTCAACCGTATTCATTAATTTCATTCATTCATTTTTGTTCAACCATGGAGTCACTGGTAAGTGGATGAATTAGAAGTCCAAGAGTCACCACTAACTTTTGGCTCAAGATTTTTCACTTTTGGTAGTAGAAAATTTCTTCAGTAGTCATTTCCAGGTAAGCATGCTACTCTGAGTAACTGGTATCCGTTAATTGTGATGAGGTGCATCTAGAGACATACATCCTTGTTGTTCTGCATTTGGCTTTGCTTTAGTTACTTAGAGCACTGTGCTGCCTAGTGAGTTAAAGGCAACTTAAAAACACACTTTTTTTGTGTCTGTGCTTTAGGTATTGTTCCTGTGGTCCTTTAGCTCTTATTTGGAGTACTGGTGGGTGAAGTTGCATAAGTGAAGAAGAACGTGTTTATGACCACCTGATCAGGGTCGTATTTTTCAGAGCCTGTTTAATACCCCTATTGAAATGCATAACCATTAAATCTTCAAAAGTAACTGGCTAGGAAATTCGCAAAGCTACAAAACAGATTTTGTGATGCCTCAGTTTCTGTACTTTGTAAGTCTTCTAAAACCTTGGTATAAACACCATAGCACAGCTCTATCTACATCTGTACTCAGTGAGCAAAGAAATGGAAGGAAGCTGAGGGGAGCCAAGTATGGATATATGGAGAGGCAGAAGGGCAAGTGTGCTTTTGTACTGGATAGTAGAATTGTTCTGCTTGACCCCTAATGTCTTGTGTATTTTGGTTAAATTGCTCACTTCTTGCTTGCCTAGGAGAAACGTGGATAACACATCATGTTGATTTCTTTCCTTGTTTATCCTATTTCCAGGCTGCTAGTATGGGTACCTGATTGGAGAACTCCGTTGTGGGCTGCCATCGCACGTGCTTTGTTAAGAGGAAGGACGTGAGGATGATCAGAGGGCTGGAGCAACTCTACTAGAAAGACTGGCAGAGAAAATTATGACTGTTTAGCCTGGAGAATGAGAGGCTTCAGGGGAGTATTGTAGTAGCCTGTCAGTACCGAGGGGGACCTGGAGGAATTTTTGCTAGTGATAGGACAAGGGAGAATTGTGTTAAGCTAAAAGAGTGAGGATTTAGATTAGATCTTAGGAAGAAATTCCTGACTCTGAGGGTACTGAGGCACTGGAAAAGGTTGCCCAGAGGTTGTGGATGCCTTCTCCCTGGAACTATGCAAAGCCTGGCTGGTTGGAGCTCTAGACGATCTGGTCTAGGGAGAGGTGTTCCTGCCCATGGCAAGGAGATTGGAATTAGATGATCTCTGAGGTCCCTTCCAACCTAAATGATGATATGATTTTATTATATGATTCAATGATACAAACTTATCTAAATGGTCTGAGCTTCAGACCTTAAATACAGTTACTGGAGAACAGACGAGAACTAGAAAAGTCCAGCAAGTGCTGTTTTACATATAACAGGAAATACTGAAAGAATGGACTTTCTGTAACAGTTGCTGTTTATAATTCATCTCAAAACACCATGCTAACATCAGGAAGACGAAAAGTTAAAAGCAGTGACATTTTTAAATCAAGAAAACATGGGGACTGGTCACATTTTCATCAGTCCAAGGCAAATGAGAATACCTTATTATGCATCAAAGAATATGTAGCATTTATCTAGAGACATTAAATGCTTCATTTAGAACAACTCATAATATATCCCTTTTCAGGAGTAACAGCTGAGAGCCTAAACATTCCTTTCTATGGGGCTACTATGCTTAATTCTTTAAATATGTTCTAGACCAGCTATGATTCTGCTATGAATGAGAACTCAGCTGTGAGTGGTAAACGATGTAAGTATTTCCAGTTTATTTGAGAAATTTGACACTTTTTGTTTGCCTTGGGCTTCAACCCCCCAGAAGTGAGTGAAATGGATGATCTTAGAGTTACTGAATCATATTTCCTGTCCTGATGATTCTAAGACAGAATAAGAACAAATGAGGAGGATTTAAGAAATAACTTGGGACCAACTACATTGGGGTGCCTTCAAGAAAAACAATGATGTTCAAAAATGAATACTTCTATTTCATTTTGGAAACTGACTGCAGGATGATACTGAGTGAAATCTTTCTCCTTAAACCTAGCAGCCAATAGGAAGGCAGCAGACGGGATATTTTAAACTCAATACACTTAAAGAAATACAGGCTCTTTCATCTTTGGGAAAAAGGAAAGTGCTTGTGTGAATGGGCAAAAAACAGGCAATTGAATTGTTATGGGTATTTGTAAGCCTGCATCGTGAGCCTGCATTCCCCACAGAAAGACAGAGCACAATTCAAACCATAACACAACATTCATTGTAAGCATTTGCCAAACATCTCAAGAAAGGACTGAAGCACAGCACATCTGTGTAAAAGTGAACATTGCTTTCCTGCTTCTGCTGCTATCAATAGTTTTCTTCCAATGCAGACACCACATCCAAGATAACAATGTGTTGCACCTGGTTTACTGTGCTCTGATAGAATACTCCTCTCTTTAATCACCTGTATTAGTGTCTGCAATAAATTCAGAGGACTTTGGGAGGCCATTAAAGGAAACGAAAGGAAACCTTGATGGAGGATGCTTCTAAATGGTCCTTTTCTGGGGATTCTCCTAAATACCCCTTATGAGCTGTTTCTTGGATTCACCTGTGTTGAAGCAGAATAAGAACATAGACATTGATAGATGTTTTTTTCAAGCTTCAGTCTTTTCTGAAAAGGTGGTTTGTCTTGGTATCTATTGCACTGTTATTTCTTATTGTTTTTTAATAATCTGTTTCATTTGTCATTTATGCTAGTAACATATAAATGTTTGCTGGAAGAAAGTATGGATGTAATCTAGTCCACTGTCTTACTTAGAGCAGGACTTTCACCAATAGTAAATCAAATCAGCAATTGTTTTGTATAGTGTAGTGTTGAAAAACTCCCAGAACGCAGATTCCACTTCCCCTTTGACTCACCTGTTGCAAAACTATGATGCTTTCCTAGTGAAGAAGTTTTTATAATGTCCAGATTGAACTTATTGAACTTTAACTTGTGTCTGACAGCTTTGTTTTGCAATCTGACACTGTTTCAAAGAGTTAGTTCCATTGTCTCTGTAACTCCTTCAAATAGCTATGGGCAGAAAGACTTTTATTTCCATTACAGAATATTTATTCTCTCTGGAACAGTAAATATTAAATATTCCTCTGATTTAACAATCATACTTGCAAGTCCTTGAGATGTTTTTCTAGATGCCATGGTTTTAAAAACCCCAATGACAACACTAACCAATTAATTTAGCTAAGGTGTTAATGGGACAAAATAAAAACAACAAAGGGAGATTTTGAATAGAAACCACTTATGAATTGCATGAGGAAAACAAAACTTACTTGATTAGGAGGAAAAAAGCAGCAAGACTTTTCATTGACACATTTAATTAAGACACAAATACCCCACATAAAAAGACAGACACACAAGGACATACAGAGATTTGTCACAATGTTCACAGAATCACAGAATCACTCTGGCTTGAAAAGACCCCTGGGATCATCAAGTCCAACCATCTACCCGACCTTACAAGTTCAACCAAGTTCACTCCTAAACCGTATCCCTCAACACCTCATCCAAAACATCTTTAAACTCATTCAGGCATGGCAACTCAACAACCTGTCTGGGAAGAACATTCTGGTGTTTGACCACCCTTTCTGTGAAAAAATTTTTCCTGATATCAAGTCTAAACCTACCCTGTTGTAACTTGAATCCATTCCCTCTTGTTCTAGCACTAATTGCTTATGAGAAGAGACCAGCACCAACCTCTCCACAACGTCCTTTCAGATAGTTATAGAGAGTGATGAGGTCTCCTCTCAGCCTCCTCTTCCTCCAACTAAAGAGCCCCAGCTCTTTAAATCTTTCCTCATCAGCTTTATTCTTTCCTCATAAGCTTTATTTTAGTTGCCATCCTCTGCATTATCCTCTGCATACAAGCCAGGATGCCACTGGCCTTCTTGCTGGGCACACTGATGGCTCATATTCACCTTCCTGTCAGTTAGAACACCCAGGTCCCTCTCTGCCTAACGGCTCTCCAGCCACATCTCCCCAAGCTTGTAGCATTGCATGGGGTTGTTGTGGCCCAAGTGCAGGACCTGACACTTGGCCTTACTGAAGCTCCTGCCATTAACATTGGCCCATTGCTCCAATCTGTCCAAGTCTGTCTGAAGAGCCTCCCTACCCTCTGGCAGATGAACACTCCCATCTAACTTGGTGTCATCTGCAAACTTACTAACGATACACTCTATGTCCTTATCAAGATCATCAATAAAGATGATAAACAGAGATGGTCCCAACACCGAGCCCTAAGGCACAGCACTAGCCGCCACCCTTTGGGCCCGGCCATTCAACCAGTGTTTTATCCAGCAGATTGTGTGCTCGTCCAAGCCATGAGCAGCCAGTTGTGTTCTTATCTAACAGCCAAAACTTCAATGTCCAGATCTTAAAAAGGGACTTCCAACAATTCCTTCTTCAGTGGCAGTGCAGTCAGTGCCCATGAAGTTCAAAATCATGGCCCTCAGCACCAGTGGGCATTTTAAAGTCCAGCTCTCCGTTCCATGTTCTCCCATGCCAGTTCTCCATTTCCAAAGTGCCAATTACTGTAGCCATGACCAAAGGGAGAACCCTCTCCATTTCAGCAAATAGTGGGAATCAAGATGAAGCTTTCTTTCAGTTGATGTTCAAGATTCCAAGAGACACACCATGTTTCAAGGCAAAACATCTGCTGCCCATCTAGCTCAGTGCCATGTGCATCCTCTCTGAAACACAGATGAGAAAGAAGTGAAGAAGATGGATTCCCAACAGAAGAAGCAGGGAGAGGCAGGGAAGAGGTGAGTGGACTAGAAACTGAAACAGAAGCCCTATACTCTTTCCTGCAGTACTAAACCCTCTGTTTGCAGAAAACACATAAATTAAGCTTGCAGAGTTTTCTTACAGTTTTCAAAATGAGCAACAACATTTGAGACCACAGCTCATCTGTGATGTGAACCTAGTAGCAACAAAAGGTGATTTAAAGTGAAATGTTCTGGCACGTGATCCCAGGAACAAGGCTCTGAAACTAAAATGTTATGATGGCTTTTTACTTTCTATTGCATATGTAGACCCAAAATTCATTTTCAAATGATGGATTCTGGACTGCTCGTAGTGATGCAACAAAATCTAACTTGAATGAAGAAACAAGGTATTGTTACACAACGGGACATCAGTAGTGCGTGGCAAAACAGTATCTGTAGTTGAGGATAATTCCTCTCTGACACACTTTTAGGTTATTCCTGCTCAGGGCAATTGTCATAGCTTAATCTCAGCCAGCAACTCACTCACTGCCCCATTTAGGATTAGGCAGAGAACTGGAAAGGTGAAACTGAGAATACTTGTGGATGGAGATAAAGGTAGTTTAACACTCACATAAGCAAAGCAAAGCAAGGAATTCATTCACCACTTAACACTGGCAGGCAGGAGTTCAACCATCTCCAGAAAAGCCGGGATTCTTTTCATGGAACTATTAAATGGGAAGACAAATGCCACAATTTTGAACCTCCCCCTGCTTCCTCCCTCTTCCCACAGATTTTGTTATTGAGTGTGACCTCACAAGGTACAGGATATCCATTTGGTCAGTAGGGGTCACCTGTCCCAGCCATGTCCCCTCCCAGCTTCTTGTTTACCTGAAGCCTACTTGTAGGCAGAGCAGTGTGAGGACCAGAAAAAGCCTGGACTCTGTGCAGGAACTGCTCAACAGTAACTAAAACATCCCTCCATTGTCAAGACTGTCTCTATCAAAAATCCAAACCAGAGTCTCATGCCTGCTGCTCTGAAGAAGATTAACTCTATCCCAGACAAAACTGGCACAGTAATGGAACAGCTTCCAACTCCCCAAGCATATAGAGACATTAAACTCACACTGCAGAGTATTAAATTCTTCCTAAGACCCCTTGAAAAAGGGTGTCTGCCATAACAGTGGGTGATGAGACTCAGCTTGATGCAAAAGGCTCTGTTTTGGAGATTGGTCCTGCTGTATTTTCAAATTAATAACCTTTGGGAAGGCACATTAAGTGTCATAAGACCTTATTGCAGTAGGGCCCACACAGTGAATAGCAGTAATGCTACTCCAGGGAACTGTCTCCTCTTTGCAAACATATTAGAGTCCATCTTAACAACACTGGCTCTTCAAAGATTCAAAGGAACCATTGACTCACTGAAAGGTCTGTCCAACAAACCCATAACTACATGCGCTGCACAAAACAAACATCCTTTTGGGGCTAACCATAAATTCTGTGTCTTGTGGGCTATGATATTTGAATTATGTTTATTCTGCTGTTCCCTTAACCAATCTCTGAAGTGCTAAAAAATATCTGATACCCTTCTTCCCCCAGAAGTTATGATGCTGCATACAAATGAAAACATGAGAATTCATTCATGTCAAGCTTTCTACGAGGATAATGAAAGCACAGGACAAAGAGGCTTCTCCTACTTCAGTTCTAAAATGTTTTTTCCAGTTTTAGTGGGAGAGAAGTCAGCAACCATCAAGAGAAACAGACAGATCCTTAGTGCCAAAGTGAAGTGCCTGTGCTTTCAAGATCTTAACACTCATAAAGGGGGATGTGGAATAAGTCTTCTGGAGATGTCAGCAAGACCACAAATAGCTTGAGAAGTATTAAGTAGAATTTTAAAATAATAGACTACAGGTGGCCTGTGGGAAGACCCCCAGTATACAAGGAATATATATTTGGCTTATACCAAGGAGCTTTGCAGCTGTGTTTTCAATATATGCTGAAGTCTGGGATGTGACATGGTTTAGCTAGATGGCACGTAAAATGGAATGATAGCAGTTACAGCATATAATTATATGATTAATTCAGCACAACCAGCTACATCTGAATTCTTTTCCCCTCTGTGCTATTAATGTACTGTGAGTAAAGTACATCTAAACTCATAATTCATAACTACATTATAGAAGAAGGTGCTCTGCAATGGAGGCAGGTTCAGACACAAAAATCAAGTAAAATCACAGATCATTTCAATCTTTGATTTCTAATTTTAAAAGTTAAGCAGATTTGAAGTGGCACTGTGAAGGCAGAACATGATCAGTATATTTAGTGTGAACTGACATAGTTGATCCCTTTCTTCAAGAACGACTAACAAAAGAAAATATTTTAATTTTGGCAACCACGTGCCCTCTGTTCATCCCCACAGGCCCCAGAAGGATATTTCTTAAACCTACAAACTCTCTCGTGCAGCTTCTTTTTCTATTTTTTCCTGAAAGACTGTCCAATTTTTTAGTGCTGTGCTGGGAGAACCTGGGGAAATAGTAAAAGGAAATACAACTGAGAGCCACTGCGGTTTGACTCTGGTCCAGATACTTTGAAAAGATTTTGGCAAAAACAATATTTTAAGTAAAAGTGTTTCCTTTGGTAACATACCCAGAACTGCAGGTTTTACATTCCTGTACTCCGTGCGGAGGGCCAAAAAAATAAAAAAGCCATTGTGTGAAGAGGTGTACACGTGGTAGTAACACTGGTGGGGAAGAAAGACTGGAGTATGGGGGAGGCAGAAATCTGAACGAGATGCAGAAAGAAAGACGACAAGGAGAGAACATACTACATGTATTTATCGTCTGCTGGGATATTGCACGACACAGTGCTGAGAGAGGAAACTTTTTTTAAGTGCTGTAGACCAGAGTAGTGATAGGAGTAGCATGACGGTTTGTTCCTCAAAGGATGAGTGTGATAAGAGAGAAGTAAGTCATTATTTCCTTTTTGCTGCTTTGTGGTCAAGCAGTGTTAATGAGGGAGCCCTTGAACTGACAAATCCTTTTTCTTGCAGGAGATTCCAGTACTTCTGATTACTTATTCTCTGTCATGGTTTTGGAGGGGAAGTAAGCTGGTGAAGGACCTGGAGAATAAAGCTTATGAAGAAAGACTGAAAGAGCTGGGGCTTTTTAGTTTGAAGAAGAGGAGGCTAAGAGGAGACCTCATCACTCTCTACAACTGCCTGAAAGGATGTTGTGGAGTGGTTGGTGCTGGTCTCTTCTCACAAGCAATTAGTGGTAGAACAAGAGGGAATGGGTTCAAATTACAACAGGGTAGGTTTAGACTTGATATTAAGAAAAATTCTTTCACAGAAAGGGTGGTCAGTCACTGAAATGGGCTTTCCAGAGAGGTGGTTGAGTTGCCATCCCTGGATGTGTTTAAAGATGAGATGTTGAGGGATGCGGTTTAGGGGTGAACTTGTAAGGTCGGGTAGATGGTTGGACTTGATGATCCCAGGGGTCTTTTCCAAGCAGAGTGATTCTGTGATTCTGTGATCTTAGTGAAACTAGAAAAGCTTTCTAAATGCATTGCCCATGCAGAGTTTTCTAGATATCTAGATAATTAGGAAGCCTATGAATATTAAATGAAACATGAATGCCTTTACCCTTCAGGACTGCTTACTTACTTTAAATCTTTGTGTTTGTTAGGCTGCCACAGATTAGAACCTGTTGGTTGCACGCACAAATTCTTCTCAAATCTGCGGTTTCGTTGCTGCCCTGCTCTGCACACTTCACAGGAAAAGTAACACGACGATTGGCATCCAAGGGAACAGTGGTGTGTCACTGTTATTACGTACTGTGATAATTAGCCAGACAACCAAAACATAAATGCAGTTGTTAGTCTTCAAATACAAAAAATTAAATCTACTTGCTGCAGCCTTCAGACAGACACATATTTATGTGTTTCTCCATTTCTTAGAATGTCTTCATTTTTTATTCAACATGTTAGCGGTTTCTTTCAAGGCTTAATTACTGGTTTTCCTCCACAATCGCTGACCTTATCACAGCTGGTCAAACTGTTCCTGCTTTGGGTGGAAATGTTTTGTGTTATCCCATTCAAATCACAGCTTTGGTTCAGCAGGATACTTTATTTTTCTGCCCTGAGGCTACATGTCAGTGGAGGACACAGAGAGAATAGAAGTCAATACTGATGGGGTTGGACAGGTCCATCCTTACCGTTATGCAAATCGCGGTGATGTGGAAGTGCTGTTCATCTGTACCTCCAAGGTCTGGGACTCCTACGGGCCAGCCTTAGCATTAAAGACTGATGCAAAGGCAGCATTTGGTAACTTCATCTTCACTGTATTCTCCGCACGGGAACACCTACCACGTTCAGTGCTGGGCTCGTATTTTCCCTAGCTTTCCTTTCCTTCTGAGGTACTTGAAGAAGACCTTCTTGTTGTCCTTGACATCCCTTAGCTTTCCTTGTTGCATTCCCACATATTCTGGCAATGTTCCTGTATTCTTCCCACGTAGTCAGTCCGCTTTTCCACATTCTATAAACTTGCACCTTCCTTATGGGTTCTTCCAGTAGCTTCTTGTTTATCCCTGCATTTTTGCTTCCCTTCTTTGCTATAGTATAGGCACAATCTCTGAATGCAGGTTTTGTGCACTCTATCAGGTGCTAACAGAATTAACCTTACGAGCAGCGGAAAGAATTCTCAGCTATGTGTATTTGATAGTGTCAGGTATGTGTGTGTGTACTGCACATCCCAAATAATTCCTGTGATTGGTTAGCAGGTTCTTTTCTGTCAGGCAATTTTGTAAAGCAAAATGAACATTTAGAGGGAACGATAGTAGCTTCCTGCTGATTTGTTCTTTGGACATAAAAGTGCATTGAGATGGTGCAAAATTCATAGCCGCCCTTGTGGTCCATTTTCTAATCAATATTGATGAAATTGCTGGTAATTTGACAAATTAAAAAAAGAGACTGTTTCTTTTAATGTCTTTCAGAATATCTTGAATAAAGACGTATGTGAGCAGGCGTAATGACAAATATGAGACATCCCGTTACAGCATAGTGTTCAAATGCATATTTTTTTTAATCACAGGCAAGGTAGAGGGGGAAGCTGACACAGAGACATCTACTGGTAAAGCAGGAGAGTAGTATTGAATACAAGCCCTCATTCAGCCTTCCTGGGAGGCTTCTTGCGTCGAACTGGAATTTTGCATCTTGGTTAATGTATTTGATTTGATTTATGGTGCGCTAATCTTCTTGTGTTAGGAGTTCAGTTTTTAATTAAATAAAAAGTAACATGAAAATTAAACCAGTCTTCAGTCCTACATGCCATCTTTGAAAGAATTTTATCTGGTCCCTTTTAAAATTATGAGAGAAAGACAGATCTTGCTGCAAGTGTTTTGTGTTGGAATACTTGAGTAATTTTGAAACAAAAAGGAGAACAGTTGTAAAGTCATGGATCATTTTCCGTATCAACCTTGGTAACTATGGATATGAGCTAGTAAGAGTTTTGTGAAAAAAATGGTGATATTAATGAAAAAGAATCCTAGCAAGATGTATGAGTGTTAATAAGTAACAGAAAACAGAGGCTGGTAAATTAGTTAATGGGCTTCATGGCTCTGAAACAGAAGTGATGTCATGGCTTTAAACTTATTTGTTCTGACTCAAGCTAAGAAGGAAGTTCTCCAGACTAGGTACAGATTTATTTTAAGGGGTGGCACCTTGGTTAATCTGAGTCATGTTCAGTCTGTGGCTGGGTAGAGTCCCTCCTGTTATGCAAAATCTGATTTTTCTACTGATGAAGTAATATTAATCCCATTTCTTCAGCAAAGTAAGAATTTATGCTGGCAATTGGGACATACTGCCTGGGCCTCTTAACATGCCATTGCCCCTTAACATGCCATTTTAACCTTCCATCAGCATCACAAGCAATTGCTGAAAAGCACTATTGCTGTCACCACTCCCTGCTTTGTCTTCCTAGATGTTCACATTACTCACCAAAGTCCATATGGGAAATGCTGTTTTACCATTTGAGTGTTCAGGGACAATAGCATGTCCCAGAGTCTTTGTTTATGGATTTACTTCACTTTGTTTATGGATTTTTTCTCTAGCAACTTTAAATCATACTTTGCACAAGCCAAGTCAAGCCAAATACAAATCTAAGCACCATCCAGGGTATTAAAATCAGCCAGCATAGCTAAAAATGCTTTTTAAAGATGGAGGCAAAGGAATGGAAGAAAAACTGTAGTTGATCCACAGATTATTTTTTTTTTTATATATATAAGAAAGTCCGGTATTCCCTCTTGTTCCTATGGAATATGCTCATTGTTCCAACCAGTCTTGCTTTGGCAGGCTACTACCACTATAATATTAAATCTTTCTCCCTGAAATTCAATCCATTTCCTCAGTACGTAGGAGGTATCCTGACCAGTATCCTAAAAGTGCTTTCACCAGAACACACATTCTGCATCGATATGTGTACTATACAAGAATTAAAAAAATGATTAGTTCTTTGTGGAGAACCTGTACAACATTAATTAACCTCTTAAAGGTGAAGATGTTGTTAGGGAGATGGATTTTCAAGCTCAAAGATTAAAAAATTCCACGCCTGAACATTAACATTTTTTCTCACAATGATCATTGTCAACAAATGAGAGGAACATCTAGGCTGAACTCCATACTAAACCATTTCTGAAGGAAGAGAACGTGAGAGATCCTATCAGATCTTCAATGCAGAGTTCTTCAATGAATTAGATTATATAGAGGGTGTTAAGAGGCACAAGAACTTGAACTGTTTCTAAATTTACTACGTTCAATCACTTTTATCTGCTATATGTTGATCATCAAGATGCCATTCTTAAACATTGTGCAGGTGTTTTTCCAAGAAAAAAAGAAAAATCAACAATTTAGTACCTTCCTTAAAACAAGACAAACACTGTCACAATGGCCAGAGTCAGAGTATGTGCTGCAGCTCTCCCGTACAATGCAAAATAACATGAGCTTCATTCATGAAGACTCCCATTTCACATATGACATGTCCAGTTGACCTGCCTGTCTGGTTTCATCCAGATATAACTCATGTTTATAACTTTGATCAACTAATCAGTTGCATCTGATATGAGGGCCGTCAATCAGGAACAGAAGTACCCAAAGTACTGCAGCTAGAACAGCGCCATTGCTAAGTGTCTGTCCCAGGAGAAGGCACTCAGCACTCTCAGAGGTCTTCAGCAGATCACAGAATTCTTGTACATGGAAAGATATTAGTGCCTCAAGAATAGTTCCTATGTTGAAGGTACATTATTTATTTCAATAACTGAAACAGGTAGACCAAGGGACCCCTGCCAAGGTCTACTGATCTCACTGAAATACAGCCTGTTTTCAGCGGAGTTTGAATCAAGCATGTGTTCTTATAAACCATGCCAGAGTATGCTTCTGGGATTAGTTTTCCAGATATTTTAGTCTGGAAAAGGGGATAAAGAGGGGAAATTGTCCTTTGGTGAATAAATGCTAAATCACACTTCTAGAGGTTAATACTTTAAATTCTTATTAACTCTTTAAATAACGAATCAGTGATGCAATATTTTTGTAAGTATTATTTTCACAGCTCTTAAAAAGTAATAATTCTTCCTTTCTAAAATAAGAATACAAGTCACATCCTTCAAACCAGCATTTTTAATTTAGAGTTAGAATTGTTCATCTGCATTTCCTATCAAGGTCTTAGTTAAATTTCCAGGAAATTGCTAATAAAATCATCAAACCACCACATTCAGCCCAAGTCATGGATCTTATTAACGAAAATCATAATACTCAAACACGCTTCAACCCAACAGTAGATTTAGTTTTATGCCAACATCAAATCATTGTACAATCCGTATCTTCAGTTACTGTACAGTAAGATGCCAGAAGTACCCAGAGCTTGAAACGTTACTTAAACGCATATATACAGAGTTTGTACTTTACCTGCCAGAAAATTAAGTTTATGAGGAAAAATATTTAAAAGGCTGGGAATTATTGTGCCATGTAAACACTACAGAAAACACTTCCCTCCACCACCTCTCAAAGCTACATTTTGTTGCCAAAATTTGAAAGTAAGTCTTCTGGTTTTGTTTTCTAAACACAGTATACAAATGCCTCTGTTCTCTTTTTGATGTGTTACCACTTTAGTTTTACCTACAATTTATTTACTAGATTTTTATCCTCTCTATTCATTTATCATCTTATTTTTCAAGAAAGAGGAATTCTCAGCCTTAGGTAAAGGAATAATTTTTTTGTTACAGTTGAGACATGGCTTGGGTTTAGCCTAAAAAGAAGCAGTAGCGAAGACTAATGTTAACATAGACTATGCTAAGTAATGTTAGCATAGACTAATGTTTCCTTCAATCTACTCTGAGCTTTCAGAAGATAGTGGCTAAGGGCTTGAGTTGGGCTGTATCAATTAAGTTACCTGCTATTCATTCACCTGATCTAACATTTCATAGCTCAATTGGTGCAAGATTTTGACCTTATAACAAAACAGAGTAAGTTCTTTCTCCTTCGTCTTCCCAGGGACTCACTTGCCTATGGCTCTTCAGATCCTTCTTCTTGCCGTTCTTGAACACAGCAGTGATGTTTTCTTCCTTCTCTTTCTTGAGAATCTTCCCAGATCAACATGACTTTTCAAAAACAGTTGAGAGTGACCTTACAATGACATTTACCAGCTGAGAACCACAAGTTAGAGAGGATCTCACTGACGGTGAGATCTGTAGACAAGAAGCTGATGAAGGTATTTTGGCAACACTGTATTGGAAGGTTGTAAACCCTATGTAGTTCTGGATATAGTATAAAAGCATAGCTGATACTAATCCTTTGGAAAGCCCTCCAGGGAAACATTGTTCAGCTACTGTACATACTGTCTCTATCTCCCTCTTTGTAGCTTACCTCATTTTTTACAACAAATTGCAAAGAAACTCTTTGTGGCCAATGTTGGCCAAATGGGAAGCTTTTCAGCATGGAAAGGTACGACTTGAAATCGCGATACTCAAGCATCATCGGCCAACCATTTCCTTCTTAGCTGGAGTCTTTCCAGAAGTTCCTGCTGTTTAGCTCACCCAGATATGTGAGCACTTCTAATAAAGCTGAATCTGGTTTATTTTCTATGGATAAGAAGTGTTTACAGTGCTTTGTCTAAACATTAGAGTCATGGGAGAATGACATCTCAGGGCAGTGCTGAACTTCCACAAACGAACCGTGTGATTAACCAGCTCCTGAGCCCTGATTCTCTCAGGATATGACGTAAGAAATGTTGCTTCACAAGATTTACACAATATTGTCAAATATGGTGTGGAAGTGTTGCCCCTTTTCTGCCACCACCAGCCACAAAAACTGGTGAGTCAGAAACTGCAGAAATCAGAGCCAGAGGACTTTTTTCTATAGAGGTGGAAAACCTCTTCTTGCCAGACTTGTTCCATTGAGTGGTTTTATCACACATTGTCGCAAATTACAGTTGTGACCTATGGATCTTCTCTGAAGGAACCTGTGATTTGCCTTTCCCACGGTGGTTTGTAGGATAAAGTGTAATGTCACTGAGCAATCACACGATCTTAATACCTCGACATTTTTCCTTTCTTCTCTCTTCAACAGCTGTTAACTCTTTCTTGTTTTTGTATTAGTTGTAGCACTTAGGATATGAGGCTCCAGGCTTGCTTACTGATACACTGGAGGTGGTTATGTCATATCAGACTCTAAGAAGGAATAGCTACTGAGAAAACAAACTAATTTTAATGTGCAGTGTGTACTTAATAGATGTGACTTAAATATATTTTTAAAAGGCAGTGGAGACTGGCCTTCTACCCAATTTTAAAGGTAGAATTAAAGTAGTGTTAAACGTGAATTAAAAAAAAAAAGCAATTCATAAGAAATGGAGTTATCTTGCAAGGTTTCTTAGCTTGCAAACCAATCCCATCCAGTTAAAGGCTGTATATGGAAATGGTTGTATTATGACCTTTTATTCTCACTAGTTTCTATGTCCCTCCATGTAGGAGGAAGAAAAAACCAAGGAGTATACCCCATGGCAGCAGACCAACCCAACATTGGACATTATAAGCCACTTTGTGAGCTAGAGTTTCTGTTAACGCTAGATGATGTTGGGCATTCTTTTGAGTATTGGAGAAGGAGCTCAGCAGCTCTGTAAGACCCTGCAGCCCTGAACAAAAGTTCTGACACCAGACGTGGGTTTGACAGTCTTTCAGTTCTACTGCAGATTTAAGAGCTGCTGCTATTTCAACACAGACTGTGTAGTTGGTCCACATCCACACAGCATCATTTCCATTAGTGGTATTCTTTTAATTGTTTGATATTTTTTCTGTGTACATATGCTGTATGAGACAAGGTTGATTTATTCATATTAATGTAAGAGCAAACCATGACCCATTTTGTTTGCAGTGTGGTTAACTGTGGTATTCGTGGCAGCTCCTCTGAATATTTTTGATGAGGTCTTTAAGTATGTGTAATACCAAAAACACATTCCCTTTCAGTAGGTCGCATATAAGACATTAGTCCCAACAGAGCAAATAGCTTCTAGAAAAGTTCCGTAAACATTAAGCATATTTATGCCATAGCATTAAGCTTGGTCAATTTGAACCTTACTGTATTGTGGTATAAGAGGCATCTTGTTTGCTTTTATTTACTTTTTCAGTAGTAAATGATTTTGGTTAACCACAATGGCAAACTTAGGCAAGACATTTGTGTCAACAGATTCTTCTAAACAAAGTGGCATTCTTAGTTTCTAGGGCAGCAGACTGGATTCTGAGTAATAAGGTGTTTATAAGTCTTGTTGTAAATCTGAAACCATAAACATGTCTACTTTTCTATTAAACTTGCTGCTGTGTTTGAGGCACAGTAAGTTCTCTTTTAAATTTGATGGTAGCAAGCATGTTGGTTTTCTAGTTTTGATTACTGTTGATTTAAACGTTGCCAGCACCTCCTGCCAAGCTTTTGACCTAAGTCGTGCTCCCTGGTGATGTCATTCCAGTGCCTAGAATTTAGTAGTTGGTGGTACCTGCTGGTAGGCAGTAGAAGGTTTGATACGTTCCTTGTTTTGTGGCAGACATGCTTGGGAAGAGTAGTGAGAAACTGGTCCCTTCCACAGCTAACCTCTAATTAGCAATTTTTCAAAATAATAGATTCAACAAAGATTTGGGCCTGGTGAAGTATTAATTGTGGCATGTGTTTGCTCTCAAGCACACCTCCAACACTGCTAATAATGAAATGATTTCTGGAATGTTTTTGCATTCTTCAGCCACAGCAGGGTACTTCCCTTATAGTGAGGACAAAAGAGTCACTGGCATGAGGAAAGCATTGGCAGAGCTCACGAGCCCAGTGCCCTTGGTGAGTTCTTTTCCTTTCAAATATAGTAAGAGTTGTATGCTGAGTTTTTTTCTTCTAAATGTTTAACGTACCTATGTCTCATTCACTGTCACGTTATTAATGAGACGAGATTATGACCTTGTCTTCTGTGGGTACACAGGTGACTTTTGGGTGCTCTTGAAACTGTAGAAAACTGCTCAGCTGAAACAGCGTTTAGGATCAAGGTCTAACACTGAAAAGAAAGTAACATATACACTCTCATATTCAAAGTTTACTTAGTTTAGTTAAAAAAAAAAAAGGAAATAGGAAGGAAGGTTAACAATACTTGTCCTAATCTATTATTTCTATCCTCATCACAATGTCAACAGATAGGACAAAGATTCCTGCGTTTCATTAAAGACAGCAGCACGTGACGCAGCAAACAGAATTTTGTTGTTTAAACACGTGTAAATGAAGGCTGGAACTAATCCAAGTTCTCTAATCTCAGTGGACAGCTGCAACCGCAGAACCAAAAATTAGTGTGTCCTGAGACGCCTCCAGTTTTCTTGAGTATTTTTCTAAAACTAAATCAAGGGAAAACTGAACCTTAGTAATACATTCCAGTTACTCATCCAAAACATGGTTAAGAGCTTCTGTCGTGCTCGGAAAAAAATTCCTACACTTCCAAAATCCTGGACACTCTTCTAGCTTCTCTATAATCACTCTGCATCCTATTTGTCGTGCATCCAGCTTCCGTCTCACCAGGCAGCCCAAATAAGGTTATCTGGTGATTCTGAGGTCTCACTTCCACTCAAGACATCTTCCTAAAAACACTTGCTGAAAAGTGTAGAAACTAAACTGGGAGAAACCGTGTTTTGAAACGAGCAGTGTTAAGCACTAAGGAAAGAATTTCTTCACAAATTTTGAACTGCATTCTTTCAAAATGAGTTCTCAGAAGTCTAAATCCATGTATATTGTACATGCCTGTATGTAACCGTGTGAATGTGTGTATGTGACACGTGTATCACGCACCTCCCGCTCCTTGAAACATTCCTGAGTCTCAGAGTCAACTTGAATTCATTGTGGAGAACTGCTACAAAAGGTTACTGTTCTGCTTGCTAGATTTCACCGAGGAGCAAAGGACGGGAAAGGAGAATATTCTTTGTGATGTTTGTTTTTGTCCCTTTCACAGGAATTTCATGGACTGGAAAGGCTGGAAAAGGTTTCCTGTTTGAAGGACCCTCGTATGTTTCAGGCCTTTGACCTTTCAAAGTCATGCCAATCCTACTCCCCTATCTTCCAGATCATGAACATAGCCAGTTTTGCTAAACTGGCTAAACTTTGTGATCAGGCAGAGCTTTTCTGCCAGCAGCTTCTTTAAAGCTGGTCCAAAAAATGACATTTTTGTGTTAAGGACCTGTCTCAGTCATGTTACAGCTGTTCTTGAAGAACCAGTAAGGTTAGGAAACTCTTATCTGGACAGTCCTTCTTGCCTATTAGTAAGTGAAGGATCGAGAAGGCATGCTCATCTGCCACTGTGCCAGCAGATGAGATTGCAAGATCTTCTCTGCTTTTGTGTTTGGAGAGGCAGCGCTTCAAAGACAGAAAGCAAAGACTGCAGAGACTAGAGTACAAGTGTAAAGAACCTCTAAAATTAAATAAAATCTGGATAAAGGAGGATTTGCAGCTGAAACATCGCCTTTGCTCACTCTTCAGAGATCTTAGCTACTTTCTTTACCACCAGATCACTTTAACTCTCCCATAAATACAGAATACTCTTACTTTGAGGGTGTGTTTGTAAGCCTTAGGACTCATTAGACAACAATGAGTGATGAGATGGCTTTGATGAGTATCATTGAATCATAGAATTGTTTAGGCTGAAAGAGAACTTTTACAACATCTAGTCTAACCATTAACCCAACTGTACAAAGCCCACTGCTAAACCGTGTCCCTAAGTACGTATCTACACAACTTCTAAGCATGTAAAGGGATGACAATTTAACCACCTCCCTGAGTAGCACTCTACGGAGAGATACAGACAGGCTGGATCCATGGGTTGAGGCCAACTGTGTGAGCTTCAATACGGCCAAGTGCTGCGTACTGCACTTGAGTCAGAGGCTTGAAAGATGCTCAGCGGGGAAAGACCTGGGGGTATTGATTAATCATTGCCTAAGTATGAGCCAGCAGTGTGCCCAGGGGGCCAAGAACACCAATGACATCCTGGCTTGGATCCGAAATAGCACATTCAACAGGAGTAGGGAAGTGATTGTACCCCTTACCTTGGCCGTGATGAGGCCACATCTTGAGTATTGTATTCAGTAATATACAAGATTTAAACAGTGCACAGGAGAGAAAACTAGGGAAATGCATAGAGAGAGGCTGGATGGCAGAAATAATTGCAATACCCTAAGAAAATAAGCGTACCAGGAAGAAAAACACGTGCTGCAGCGTGAAGCTGGTTGAAGACAATGGGCTAAGAGCATAAAGCACACAAAAAAGCAAAAACACAAATTATTTCACAATATTCTAACTGAATAGAGGAACTCTTAGATTAACTTGTCAAACGTGACAAATAACCGAATGGGTATTTGGGCTGGTATTTCACCTAAGGCAGCAAAATGCCAGGAGTAGTTCTGACTCACATGTTTGTGAGTTGGTTCTTCATCAGATAGCTGCTAGAACAAGAACTATTTCACGTGAAATAAATATTTTTGCTGATGTAAACAAACTCAAAACATTTTCATTTGTTTTTCATGAGCAACACAGATGTCTGTTGGCAACGTCTATGCAAAGCACCACAGATAAAAACCGTAACAGCACAGCGGAAATGGCTGAAGTCTATTTTCTTAGCAGAACCAAAGGACTCCAAAGTTTTATACACTCTTTGCCAGAGAATAAGGGGAGATTAAATGAGTTTGGGGTCTCTGTGTTTGTGCAGTTTCATTCACCTCACATGGAAACAGAAGAAAAACCTCTGGGTATTTCCTTCTTACTCTGGAAAATCCAGTAGGCAGGGAAGTACATTCTTTGAAAATCACTGAACAGCTTGAGTTTATTCAGTTGTACTGCATATATACTCTGTCCAGATGTAAACTGGTAATGGAAATACTAATATCAGAGTTTGCAATGAATATGTAGTCCATATGCGAACTGCAGCTTGGAAATGAAATGCTGTAGACGTTATACCAAACATTTTGTTTCCACAAGGATTTGAAGAATTTACCTACATAAATCATGCCTTTTGATCACCCAGAGCACAAATTGCATGCTATTTGCCACAAATTAATTTTGGGGTAGAGCTGACTCTACTGCCTTCCTTTCTGCTCCTTGGCCTACACACATGTGCTCTCAATAAACCTACATCCAGATACTGTGGTCGTTAAACTGAAGAATGTCTTTATACATTACATAGTTGATGGCCAATCCTTTCTCAAGCACTATCACTCGAGACTATTCAATTTCATTAGCCTTGACTACATCCTTTTAATATCTCACTAAATAATTCATACGACTTTTTAGCCTATTTGGCATTTAATCCTTTGAATACTGTACTAACAGACAATTAATATCTCCCTTTAGATATCTCATAGCCAAGCTATGCATATATTTAGCTGTTGTAGCCTTCCTCATAAATTTAACCATTTAATAATACTTTATTTGTTCTCTGAATCAGTTCCATTTTGGCGCAACCATCCTTATTACTGTAAGTTCTCAAAACTGAGCGTATTTTTTAGGTATGGTGTCACCAGAACCGTGTGGTGTTATACAACTCCTCTTCCCCACGACCTAGTGCCTCACAGCTTGCAATTAAATTTTTCCTTGCTACTATATTGCACTGAGAAAGTCACATCAAATGTCTTACCTGTGTGTCTTTCAAAACCTGTTCCACATCTTCCATATCCGTGTCTTCTTCTCTTTCTTTCTACTCTGCCCTCATTTGGCAGTAACTCTTTTCCCAGAATTGTTTCTAGTTATAACAGAGGAATGATAGCTTGAACTACTACTAAAAGATTTGAGAACTCCGTGTTTACTTTCCTGTTCTATGGAAAAACAAGCAATATGGCTTTCCGTCACTAAATGGAACTGTGAGCACAAGTGCATTTCACCACTGAAAAACACCTACGGGGGTTTACATTGGTGCTGTTTAGATGCCATTTATACAGATTTTGTTCTTGCTGGTTTTTAAATTTTAATACATATGTTTACAGTATTTTCTGACATTTGCACTGTTTACCTTTCCCAATTTATCTGGGATTTCAAAGAATCTACTCCTCAGTACCTGCCAAATATCTGCATAAGTTTGTCATGACTCTAGATACATAAAATAAAGGCCATGTTAACAAAAGAAAACAAATTCTCAAATGTCTATACAGTGTCTTAACGTCTGAGCAACTATTTCACCAAATAAACATTTCCGAGAAACACAGACTCCAAGAACTTGTGCTGGTCTCACGCAAAGCAGCGAAGTTGCTCACGTTGTCTTGCAGTTTGCTAGTACTCAAAGCTGTATCTTGTTAGCCTTTTAACATGGCTGCAGAGGGTGGGCAGGTTGTTCCTGACAGTAACGGCCAAATCACTAATGCTGGCTTCAGAGTCTATCGAACTACTTATAGTACCTATTTAAACGGTAATAGTACTTAGTTAATAGGTAAATTCATTTGTACATCTATGAGGTGGTATGTCCAGTATACATGCGTCTGTATCTAAGGCTGTAAGGCTGAGAACTGGCTTTCTGTTTTCAAAAATAATTTTAAGTAAAAATATGTTCTGATGATTTGAGTATGACCCTTTTTTCACAGAAGCACAGAATCATCAAGTCCAACCCCACACCAAGGCAGATCTGCCTAAAGCACATTGCGCAGGGCTGCATCCAAGTGAGATTTTAATATCTCCAGAGAAGGAGGCTGGGCAAACTCTTTGGGCAGCCTCTTCCACTGCTTTGTGACTCACATAGTAAAGAAGATTCTCGTTATTTGTAAATGAAATTTCTTGTGTTCCAGCTTGTGCCCATTGCTCCCTGGGCACAACTGAAAACAGTCTGGCACCATCCTCCCTACAGCAACCCTTCATGTATTTAGATTCATAGAATCATAAGATTGGAAGGCACCTCCAAATTTCATCTAGCCCAAATCCCTTGCAACAGACATTGCTGACTAGACCAGACTGCCCAGACCCTGACCCTAAATGTTTCCAAGGATGGGACCACCACCACCCTTCTAGGCAACCTGTTCTAGTAATCCACCACTGTCATGTTAAAGAACTTTTCCTGATGTCTAACCTAAATCTACTCTTCTCTAGCTTGAACCATGAGTCTATACCCTGTTGTTCCACTCTCTATTGAATATTTCTTCCACAGTCTTCATATAATTCCACTTCAGAGATTGGAATGTTGCTGTAAGGTCCCTCCAGAGCCTTCTCCTCTTCAGGTTGAACAACCCTGACTATCTCAGCCTGTCCTCTCAAGATCATTTTTGTGGCCTCCTCTGGATTTGCTCCAACATCTCCTTGTCCTTGTTTTGTTGGGGGGTCCAGAGCTGGACACAGAACTGCAGGTGAGGTCTTGTCAGGGCAAAGATGTGGAACAGGCACAGTGGGCAACAAGCAGCCAAGAGAGATGCTGATGAACTTGGAGCAGAACAGCCCTCTACAGCCCTAAGAACTGAGACTTTGTCAGTGTAAATCCTAGCCAAAGCCAGACAACTGGCACACCTGTAACTCCTAAAAGATTTATACAATTTGAAATAAATCAGCTTTTCAAAGGCCGTTGGGAGGAGAAGAAGGCTTCTACTTAGGATAATCCTGTCATGTACTGTGTGCACTGTCTTTTATATGTAAGTGGTTTCGATACAACTTTTCTTCTTAAAGTATGTACACGTGGTGTAAAAAGAAACTGATACTGGGAATGGGTAACCAGCTGGAAAAACGTGGTCAGTGTTGAACTTTTCAGGTCCGTTCATGTCTGTGAATTAGATTAGCTTGCCATTTTATGATCTAAAGTTATGAAATGTTCATGCAAAGCATTACCAGCTAAAGCAATCCAAGAGATGATCTATTATGCCCAACACTAATCGCTAGATGGTAATTAGGCTGTCAGTTGCATAACAGGCAACTTGTGATATTTCCAAGTGAAGCAACAGCCAGTGCCATGCATCAAAACCAGGGATTGGTTCTGACAGGTATGGGTGTCTTTATTTAACAGTTGCCAGCTTAATCTCTGAGCAAATTAAAACCTTGTTCTATTGTGCCAGTTAACCCTGCTTTGAAAGAAGACCATATAGACATTCTCAATGCAAGCCCAAAGATAACCAGCAAAAGTTATATGTTCTGAGTAGTTTCTAGTGAAGCTCATACTCCAAGGCCATACATGAAGTAAATAATTTTTGAACCATGAAAATCTTGTTACAAGATGCATTTTTTCTGGGCTAAAAGATGAAATCTTGGCTGTCAATATGCCTGTAGATTCTACTCCTAGAGCATAGATTCTATCCATATGCCCATTAATATAGTGGCAGTGACCCAGATCCTGCTAGCCGAGGGAAAAATTAAGATGCACTTGCATTGTTGCACTTAGACACATTGCTTCACTATCATAAACTTAAATTAGGACTAGAAATAAAACTTGAAATTTAAGCTCAATTGCAGAAACACTAACTGATGATGACTCTGGGTTACACCAACACAGATAGTGCTATTTCACCTTCAAATATTTCTGTTGGTGCCCACGCAGCAGCTTGTTTGTAGATGAACTGTCCAGCCTGACAGCAGGATATGTATCTCACAACTTCTCAACTAAATATTTCAGCAGGTATTGTACATGTTGGGTGATGCTGATGAAAACTTTGTGTTTACAGAGTAAAACATTTAGGGAAGACATGCACAATTTTCAGTGCTGAACAAACTGATTCCAGCAAAAAAAAAGTACAGTCCCTCCTTGGTGCAGAGAACCACTGCCTTTCCTGAGAACATCCATGTAATCCTGCATGCTTTGTTTAAAGTAGAAACAAAATTCACCTTGGGAAGGACAAACAAATGTAAAAACTTATTAGAGATTAATGTGTTTTCTCACGGTTTCGTTTTGCAACATTCTTGGTTTTTTCTTAGACGTTCATTCTTGGAAGTATGCATATGGTATTCTGAGCATTTATTTAAGTAAGTGCTATAGACCTAGAGCTCCTGTCTGCAGACAGGCTTGTATCACCAGAAAACCCATGCATCAGTATAGGTTTTAGGGTTACACTGTTGGAAAGTTGTGCTTAAGAGAAAGATCTTGGAGTCCTAATAGACAGTAAGCTGGCCATGACCTGAGAGTATGTTCTTGTAGCCAAGAAGGCCAATGGTATTCTGAGGTGCATTAAGAAGTGTGTCATCAGTAAGTGTAGAGAGGTTGTTCTCCCCCAACTACTCTGCCCTGGTGAAGACATGTACAGTTCTGGGCTGCTCAGAAGAGAGACAGGGAACTACAGGAGAGAGTCCATTGGAGGATGAAGATGAGTGGGGGCCTGGACCCTCTCTTTTATGAAGAAAGTTTGAGAGAGATGGGACTATTTAGCCTTGAAAATACAAGACTGAGAGGAGACCAGATCCATGTTTATATCTGAAGGGTGGCTGTAGGGAGGATGGTGCCAGACTGTTTTCAGTTGTGCCCAGGGAGCAATGGGCACAAGCTGGAACACAAGAAATTTCATTTACAAATAACGAGAATCTTCTTTACTATGTGAATCACAAACCAGTGGAAGAGGCTGCCTGAAGAGTTTGCCCAGTCTCCTTTTCTGGATGCAGCCCTGCGCAATGTGCTTTAGGCAGATCTACTTTGGTGTGAGGTTGAACTTGATGATGGCTTGAGATCCCTTCCAACTACGATTATTCTGTGTTTCTGTGACTGCGCAAGCAGGCAGATTTTTACCTCTCTGTGGTGTTTTTTCCTTTCTGAAATGTCGTGAAAGAGAAATACAAACCAGCAACTAGCAGAACTTGAACCTTTACCCTGGTTTTTTTAGGCTGAACCATTTTGACATATGTCTCTAGGGTGTGTTTATTTGTAGTGTAAAAATGATCCAGGCTGCCAACGCATCAAAAAGAAAACAGAGTAATAAATGTTGGGCTATTTTTGACTCTTTTATTTTCAACATGCTTCATAAAGAGCGAGCTAGTTGGCTAATGAAATTGTATATAAACCTGTTATGTCAATCCCATAAAATACAAGTTCAGTTTGCAGATGCACTGGTAGGGACTTACAACATTATCGCATGACGATTATTTGGACAACTTTCCACTCTCTCAGAGAACACTAATAAATCGTGAAGGATTTGTGTGTTTTAGCACAGATTATTAACAATAGCAGAAATCTGGTCCCTCTTCTTCATTGCTTCATCTGTACGTTTGGGAAGGAGAACCTGTACAAAACATTGCTTTCTCTGTATGCTCTGTAATCTACTTTGGACAGCAATTGACCCACCAGTCAGAAGCAAGGCTATCTGGGATTCAAAGCCTGCTGACAACTGGAGCGAGTCTAGTAAATCCATTAGTCTAGTAGAGGTTCTAGTTTTATGATGCTGAACAGACATGGACATACCCATGTCAGAGGTAAGGAAAGAGTCATAAGATGTTCCCTCCAGTATGACCGCTGCTCTGCTCTTCTTTGCAGGTTAAACTCCCACCCAGTGTGAGAGATAAGATTGTGGTAGCTAAACAGAAAACTGAGAATAAAGATCCGTGGAGAATGTTTCACAAAGATACGTGTTTAGCAAAGACAATGGCAGTCATTTGAAAAATAATGGGCACATTAAATCAGGATCTGTTTGTGATGGGTCACACAGACTGGTATATTTGTAATTTTTATACCCAAACAGCAATTAAAGTAATGATAACTAATATGAAACACAGATATAACTCTCCACTGCATCTGCTTCCCCAGTCTCCACATCAAGAAATCTTCAACTTACCAATATTAGGAGAGTTTGGATTTTTTTTTAATATCAACAAGCATCAGATAAACACAATTATGCGCCCTTTAGCCATGACTCAATCAAGAATCTCTCTAGATTGTCCTCTTCACGTATCATGGCTTCCTCCACTAAATTTCTCTTTTGGGATGGGTTACAGAAGATCTACTTCTTCCTTAAAAGTAAATAAAATTTAAATTTTTTTTAAACAGCCCATTCTGGCTAGGTATTTTCGGTTTGGTATCTGAAGGTGAGCGCATTTCAATATTAACCCCTACAGCTAGATGAGGTGGCAGCTACAGGATCGGAAACTTTGGAAAGCTACAAGAACTAATAACTGAGAAAGAAGTATTTAAAAACCTGTGTTTGAAATCTCACTTGAATGCATATATGAGACACAGGGTGTGAAAAGACAGGTCAGTGATTTGCTAATATACCAACTGATGCAAACTTTAAATGAGGGTCTTGACTCTTATTGAAGCAGTCCTATAGTACTACTAAGGCTGGAATGGGGGTCTATAAGGAAGCTGCCCAAACAGCTAGAGATCTGGTTAGGAAAGCCAAGGCACAGTTTGAATAGAACTAGCCAGGGAGGTCAAAGGAAACTCCAAGAATCTCTACAGGTATATGAATGGTAAAAAGAAGTTTAGGGAAGATGTGGGCCCCCTCAGAAAGGAAACAGGTTCTCAATGACTTCTTTACCTCAGTCTTCACTGCAAAGGCCTCCAGCCACACTCCTACAGTCATCAAAAATAATGGCAGGGACTGCAAGGAAGAGCTGCCCATCATATGTGAAGATCTGGTTCGTGATCACCTGAAAGACCTGAAAGTGTTCAAGTCCATGGGACCAGACAGGATACACCCAAGGGTCCTGAGAGAACTGGCA
>JAOXOE010038309.1:0-41760 GCA_028565055.1 Phoeniculus purpureus | reverse complement strand
GATCCTGTGGTCCCTTCCAGCCCTGACTGATTCTATGATTCTATAGTGACTTACGGTGGGGAAGGTACTTTCATCTTGAAGCCTGTGTTGCAGGTGCTTAGAACTTCTAGACAACACTATGGATGTGTTCTCATGTGACTCGGTCTAGCTGATCCTGCTGTGGCAGGGGGATTGGACTAGATGATCTTTCGAGGTCCCTTCCAATCCCTGATGATTCTGTAATACAGGTGTGTGTTTGGCTGCCTGAAAAATACACTGTTACATGGATTGGAAAAGTTCTTAAAGATGAGACAGTACAGAGTACATGATACTTGGGAAAGACAGTGTATGTCTGTACAGTAGAAGGCAGCTCCAAATCATTAATTAGTATCGGTAAGCATAGGGTGATCAGTTTGATGCTTGTACTGGTCAGCAGGCTACATATTGAGAAAGATCAGTGCACTCCTGCAGATGTTTTTTACTCCATGTGAATATACTCACTTGTTCATACGGTGGTGGTTAGTGAAGCAGGATATAGCAAAGTAATGTAGTAAGTATCTACCGTCTCAATTTTTTAAAAAACAGCACAAATCTCACGACCATAAAGAGTTTATGTTTCATTAATAGGATAATCCTTCTTATTTCTGTCATTTCATTTTCTGTAGCAGTCAAAACAACAGCAGAACTGACTGAATGAAATAGCTAATGTGTTAAGGAGTGAGGATTATCTTAATATTGGCTATTCCATGAAATACTCAGGGAAAAAAACAACACATATTAAAGACAGCAAAATTGCATTTCATGCATCAGTCTGAAAACTTGGGATTTATTTATGCTCCCGCCCACACCGCAGCTGTGGTCCTGTTTTGCACAGCAGTAACACCACTTTACACCTGAAATGTGACTCATCTACTCTTTTCCAATTTTCATCCAACTGGAACGTCATCTCTACAGGATAGCAACTTTCTTGCCAGCTAGAAAGGCAAATGCTGGTTTTATATCAGCCTCACACTCTATTATCAGGTGCCACTGTGTGGACTAAATCTATTATCAGAGACATCACAAAAACAATTTTCAACACTGGGCTGTGCAATCCAATTGCTATGGCTCCATTTTCCACTATTACTGACTGTGGAGACTGTTCAATCTTTCTTTTATACATTGTAGGTAGAATTTGAAGCAGATTCACCCTTACAGCCACATAAGCCAGCCCAAACAGTTCAGACAACAGGGGATTAAGGGAATAAGTACCAACATGAGATACTACACGTAAATATTAAGACGGTTGCACCACTGGCTTTCTAAACTACTTCCTTCATCGCTGATCTTTCAAACCATAACTCATCACCACAATGAGGCGTTAGAAGTGCTCAATTCCATCTGCAAACCTTTTCACTTCAAGGCTGAATTCTATTATTTTTGAGAACAACTTGTTAGAGGTGCAGACACTCACTATCTCAAGACTGAAAGCAGATCTTCTAGGGCAAAATAAAGAACCCCACTCCCAAACAAAAGCAACCTTTTTGATATTTCTGAAGTACTTGCATAGTTCATTTCATCCAAAAATTTAGAAGAGAGACTAACAAACAAATTGCTCATCATACTTGAAGGGATCTGAATGACATGGATCAGAAGTTCTGAGATACCGCCTTACCTTCCTAATAGCTTCTTTGGAATAGAGTGGATAAATAAATCGGGTGTAGTCAACTTACTACAATTTTTAGATTGCTCACAGTATCCGAAAGTTAGAGCCACTAGACTTTTAAAAATCCACACACTGCTCTAACGTCTTACCCCATTTTGTTTGCGTTTTGGAAAGAGTACCAAAATACTGAGCCCTGGCATACAAGTGAAACTATGCTGCAGAGAGGCAGTACTTAGCGCTGCCATACTTCTCACACACACTAATAAAACCAAAGGATATTTCTAGAGTCATGAGTAAACATCATCTGTCGAATTCCTTAAATTCTGACTCACGTAGTCAGATTAACGCTTGTGTTGCAACCTAAATGCAGCTTTACTACAACTTCTAATATTTCAGTAAGACTAGAACAGATAACGGAACTACACGAGCAGCAGCAGCATTTGTAAGCTAAAGCCATGACAAATTAGGCTTTGCAATCTTAACCCATAAGGAGTTCCAAATATTTCAAGTCACAGTACAGCTGTTCCTTCAGGGACTCCATAAACTGATCTGTCCTTGTCGATTACATTGTTTGGTTTCAAAGAACCTGACACAGATGAAATGTTTATTCTTATTGAACAACACATTCAAAAGCTGGAGTAGGAAGATGAGCAATGAAAGAAAGAAATGGGACAGTCCATCAGATGAGTTTTCTGGGCTGGGAGGAAGGCTCAAAAAAAAGAAAAAGGAATTAAAACTACCAACACAGACTCAGAAAAGCTCCTAGTGAGACTGAAGAAATATTTCAGCACCCCCAAGTACCAATGCAAAGCAAGTATTTCTTTGACATTTAATTCTCAGTACTAGATACATACATTTCAGATAACAGCAGCCTTAAAAGGTTTATTATTAAAAACATAGGCCACTTGAAAACTCATTTATTTTGCACTTGCAGGAAAACACAGATAAAGACAGAGACACAGACTAGGTCACCTGCTCTTGAAGTGTGTTCCGTTCTGTTGATGGATACTGGTCACACGCTGAGATGAAAGCTGAAAAACTAAAGTGCTAAAGAAAATTCTCCAAGTTAAAACCACCTACATTTACACGAGCTCTGAAAGCAACGTCAGATAATCTTGGAGGTCTTTTTCAACCTAAGTGATTCTGATTCACAAATAGACGAAAAGGAAGGGGAGACACGTGTTACCTTCTCTAGCCACCAAACTACCAAATGCAACTTTCCAAAAGGCAAGTACCTGCTATTTTTGTGAGCCCTGAGCAATATTGCTTGGTGACTCCAAACTTTTCAGCCTTTTCACTCGTGCACTCACACAGTCTCACTTCTTTCCTCTAAAAGGATGAATCAGTCATTAAAACTGGAGCTGAATTATTTGATGCTGAGACTGGTTGGGTGCCACTGAATGAAGCTGCAATGCAAATAGGAGCCAGTCATAGCAGTGATCTCTTACATTGCTTTAGAAATTTGCCAGCTTGACTTTCTCAGCCTAACATCTGTTTTGATCCTGTACTCCACCAGGCTGTTGCCTTTCCCTTCTCCAAATGTTTTTGACTGTTAACGTTACAAAAAGGACTGGCTTATGGTCAGCATTATCTGCACATTAAAACTCTATGCTTTATAACTTGGGATGGCCATACTCTGATCCAAAACACTTCTAAACATTTACTATTGTCTACTACTTACTCAAAATCATGCACCCAGCAATTACCACTTTTACAATTTCTTTGAATCCTTAACCCTCAGTGCTTAAAGCAAAACAACCAAAACCACACTGTCAGCTCCACACCCAATGCTAATCATTTATTGCAATAGCTCATATGCAGAAATAATGCTGAGGTTATACAAAGGTAGTCTCTGAACTCCTTATACAGGGAGAAATCATGTAGATCTGGAGCTTAGGGACATGGTTGAGCAGCGGGCTCAGTACAGTTGGGTTAACGATTGGGCTCAATCTTAAAGTTGTCTTTTCCAACTTAAACAACTGACTCTATGAAATGCAACCGGACAAGAGATCCCTTCCTAAGCACAATAACAAGATGCTGCACAATAGTATTTGGTTTATTCCTCTTTCATTACATCTAAAGGAATTTTCATTTCTGGATGGATTTACTGAAAACAACTCACCCCACTGCTAAAGGTGAGATAGGTGAGTTGTCAGACAGAAGAGGAAACTGATCATTTTACAATTATACTTAATTAGGTGAAAACCAATAGAACATTGAATATTTATTAACACTCATGACCTATAATGAGAATAATAGATTCTCTGTTCAGGAACAGCTTTATAAGTAATTTGCATTTTAATCAGGCTATTGTTTTAAATGCTTTTCAGATACAAAAGTAAGAGTGGGTTATTAAACACATCCCTGCAGACAGCAACTTCAGTTGGTTTTAGTTCATTGGCTGGTTGCAGTAAGCCTGAAGCAGTGCACGCAGACAGATGAATTGATGAGTTTTGGATATAGGAAGATCTTGGATTTAAGAGTTCAATGTACTTGACAGCAAAACAATCTTAAACAGAATCTTGTACACTGCACTTTACATTTCATTTTAATAGAAGGAATTGATTCTGTCTTAAACATTCGCCTATTCCACTGACTACAAACCACTGCTGCTGGCATCACCAAAAAGAAACAAGGCAATTCACGGGATTTCTTCGGTTAGAAGAGACCTTTAAGATCATCAAGTCCAAATACTGATTCAGCACTGCCTGGTCACCACAAAAATCAATTTTTAGATTTTAAAACAGCCTCTCTCACTGATTTTCAGAAGTGTTTTAAATGAAGTAGAATTGTATTTATGGAATAATGAGATACTCTTGACACCACTGCAAGTAAAAAGAGCTGAGTAGATTTTTTTTTAAGCTAGGATACAAAAATTATTCAAGACTTGTCTACTGAATTTAGTATTCAGTTCAATGGCAAGCACACTTAAGGCAGGCAGCTTCATAGTGTCTACTTACAAAGGGATGAACCTATGCCTACATCTTTCCACACTAAGTTATTTCAAGTTGAAGTAGCACATTTTTCCACTCCTGTTTAATTTGATTTCTTAGCTCTGTTTTCCTACATGTTAATGGACTTCTACTGCCATCTTGCACTCCACTGGGTTACTAAATTAAAAAGGTTTTCTGATTATATTTTTATCGACTTTGTCAACTGTTTTAAAATACAAGTCTGCCCGCCAAATAGTTTTTATTTCATATGTTTATTTTTTCTTGTGCTTCTCAACAAAGAAAAATACGCTGTACTGCACAGTACCTCTCAAACAGTTTACCTACCTGATGGCAAACACCAGTGGTAATTTTGGGGAACACCCACCATCATAACTGATAACAGCCACCTCATATTGATGATCTCAACCATATCAAGGAGGGGACATGGAAATTGCTAAAAGAGATGATCTGGAGAGCATAACCTATGAGCCCTCAGAAGTGACTATCTAGAGGGCTCCTTTCTGGGCAAAGGATGATGCTTCTCACTTTTTAAACAGGTTAGTCATTTGTATATACAATGGATCTGTCCAAGTTTAATTCCTGGAAAATCTGTAGTGATAGCAGAGATAAAAGAATTTGAGGGAAAAATGCAGAACCTGCAAAAGTGACAGAAGCAAAGTCAAGACTTTTCAGAAGAAGGGTCTTATCAAGAACTCTCCACCGGGGGAAAACGAAGGAAAAGGATAGCATACTGCTCACTCATAAAACTCGAATGTAAGCATTACAGAGAAAAATGCATTACAGGTTAAAATACACGTTGGGATTATTTCTACCATAAACTCTTAAAAGGCAGCAGAGATCATGAGGAATGGTTCTGCAAAATGAAAAGAAACCTAGAGCTCTGCACCAGTAGGATCGAGAAAAAAAACCAAACCTGCTCTGAAGTCCAAAATGCATCTTAATCATGAATATCTCCATACTACATAATGGAATGAATACTACATATTCCAGATGAGAGAAAGCCAATATTTGTACTCTTAATGAAATAATTGATTTAAAGATTAAATAAAATACAGTTTATTTTTCCACTTAGAGTTGTCACATTTTCATCTTCTTAAAAGCACAACTGCATCCCTGATGAAGACTGATTTTCTTGAAGATGATCCGTATGAGCTTCAGGATTCTCAACTTTCTAGAAGCAATACTGAAATCTTGTAATCTTTTTGAGAAAATAGTGTCTTTATTGCCAGTCATACACTAAAAGCATGAATTTCTGTAGCTAAGGTTAAAAAAAAGAATACAGTGCAAGAAGCAGAAAATACAGTGTCAGGGAACCCAAATGAGAGAGCTACTGGAAGAACAATTCCACCTCTTACAGTGTTACAGAAGCACGGAGCACCTTTGGTTGGAAGACACCTTTAGGACCATCAAGTCCAATTACTGACCCTGCATTGCCAAGTCATCCCTAAACCATGTCCATCATGTTCCTCATCCACACTACTGTTAAAATGGACGTGTCTCACTGTCAGTGAAAGACTAGATTAAAAGCACACTTTCCCTGCAGCAGACTTTCTACAGTTTGCATTCTTAATCACCTTCTACACTGGTTTAGCACACAGAAGGATGTGTTACATGTGCACATGGCCAACACTAGTTACAGCTGAAAGCTAATGAGCTTCAGATATCTATTTCTGAATAAGTAGAAAAATAAACCTGTTTTTTACATACACATGGTACCACCTAAACATTAACCCTTTCAAACAGTGATTGGCTCAATTAGCAAGAGATAAAGGCAAAGAAGCAGAGCTGGAAAACACAGGAGTGTGCCTGTCCCGGAGTTCTTCATCAGGGTTCTGCAGATCAGAAAATGAAGGAGAGCTCTGTTTTAACTCCTAGTAGTGACTCAAAACTATTACATTTCTCATGCCTTCCATCTAGATGACTATTAATCTCTTCCCAAGTCCTAACAGAGCATTACTTTTCAGCTCTGCTTAGAGACCATAGGAGGCCACAAGGATGATCAGAGGGAATTTGGGCTGTTAAGCCTGGAGAAGACTCTGGGGGTACCTGAAGGGGGCTATAGGAAAGGTGGAGAGGAACTTTTTACAAGGGACTCTAGTGATAGGACAGGGAAGAATTATTTCAGACTAAAAGAGGGGAGTATTTAGAACAGATCCTTTAGAAATTCCTCACTATGAGGGCAATGAGGCACTGGAAATGGGTTGCCCGGGGAGTTTGTGGCTGCTCCATCCTTGGAAGTGTTCAAGGCCAGGTTAGATGAGGCTCTGAGCAACCTGGTCTAGCAGGAGGTATCCCTGTTTTATGGCAGGGAGGTTGGAAATACATTATCTCCCTTCCAACCTAAGCCATTCTAAGATTCTATGATTTTCCACCTAAAGGCATTTCAAAGCAACAACTACATTATGCTCTGCACTCCAAGCTGTGCAGCTACGCTAGCAATGACCCCAGGTAAAAGTTCTGAAGCTCAAGTGCATGCAAATCATACCATGTGAACCCAGACACTCAGCAGAAGCCTTTTCTGCCAGATCAAACACAACAGCCCTCTTCATGTGGCAAAGCTAGCACAACCAAGCGTGCACCACAGCAAATACAGATCACACTATATGGGAAGGCTTGTATCCTCAACATGGAAACCTGGTGATGAGCACAGCCCTCAGGACAGCTCAGAGAGCTTAGGAGGAGTTTGCATCTTGCAAAGTTGCTTTTTCAGAAGTAAAACCAGGTTCCATCTCAGAATCCTGCCTTTCCAGAAGCTCACACAGGGTGTTGCAATTAGATGATCTTCCAATCTAAATCACTGTAGGATTCTATGATTCTTAATTGTTCTACAGCATCTTACACCACTTACTAACGTGACAAACAACAGGCATTTATTCTTTTTAATTGGTCCCTCAAAGTACTTTGATAATGCCAAATACCACAGCATATGCATAAGAAGTCCCAGGCCAAAAAAAATTACGAGATTAACAGGATTTTTTTGTTGCACAACTAGCCAACTGCATGGAAAGATATTCCTTTCACAGGAAAAGGTTACAAAGGAGAGAACAGGAAAATGAAATAGCTGCTCTGGCAGTCAATACTTCTCTTATCCTAGAAAAACATACCGCATGTCACCCACCGTGAGAAATGTATTAATAAAGAAATGAAAACTCTAGAATTCTCGGGCTGCCAAGTTTCACTGCAGCACAAGAAAACCAAGTTTGGCTTCCTCTTAACTCCTACTCATGATCTTATCAAGTTCTCATATTAGTCTTCCAGTTTTCTTATTAGTCTTTCAATGACTCACATCCAAACAAACAAATCTTCCAACTTTCAAATGGATTGGTGATTTTAAATGGAAATACTACCGATAAGATTTATATAGATGCAAACTCATTTTGCTTCAAAGTAAGATAGTGAAAAACGCAAGAAACATGCTGACCCTAAGGTTTCAGCATGGATGCTTGTCTGTGGGTTGACAACATTCCTGCTTAAACCAAGATTTATTCAAACTACACTAGATACACTACTTGGTGTACCAGTTAGGGCACTGCTTGCTAAGACAATTGCTTTATGGACGATTCAAGAATAACTTGGCAGAAGCATCAAGAGTTGTCTAATTAGCTACACTAAAACATTACCTGTAATGCTCTTTGCCATCTTGAGAAGGTAACTGTAAAGAAAATGACTTTTTAATTTGTTGTTAAGCCCATGGAGGAATGCAAACTGTAGACATTACCCCAACTACCTAAAAGAAAGCTAATAGAACGTTACAGAGCTGTCAAATATACAATTACCTCTAGCTTTTCCATGCAGTTAATACCTTCCAGCCCATCCACTTGCTCAGCACTACATCAAGAATTTAAGCGTGTATTTATAAAGTGTTCCAAACATTCAATGTCTTTACAGACACACACACACACTTTAAAGTTATATTTTGAGTTTTCCCTAGTTATTTTTTTTAAACAAAGAACAGATACTCCTGACACTAATTTCTTGCCAAAAAATTTTAAGACTTCAGAATGAAGGCAGAGCAGCCACATGCTGCAACATAATTCATGGATTCACGTCTTTCTTAGGCATTAACTCAAGAACGAGAAATGAATCAAGTTCTTCTGTCAGCACAAACAAGAACTTAAGTAAATGGTAGTTTTCCTCTTAATTCTCAAGGCTGTGTTTGCAGCAGAATTCACTTTAGTGCCTCCACAATGACCCGCAGAAGAGCAGTCCCCAGAGTTCACAGCTCACTGCTTGGCCACAGGCCATCTGCACCATGCAGAAGCTGGCAATAGAGATCTGCTCAGAGCTGCCAGTTTGACTGTGTGCGCTGCCAGGAAGCCTTGACTCTGTGGATTCATAGAAGCCTATGGGGAAGAGCAACTGGTAACCAATTATTCCTTTAAAACACATTTACATGCAACGAGCACTGTGGACTCTATTACTCTTCTCCAGCCAGATTTTCTGCCATTAATTTCCTGCAATCACGAGGAGCGTCGGCTTTTGTTCTGCTGCTTCACTTAGCCTGTTCAAATCAATTATGTGTAGTTTTGATAACACTAATCTGTTTCAACACAGAAGTGCCAGAACATGCTCACTGCTCTTACATTTGCTGGGGGGAATACCTAGTCCCCCTCTTTTGAGACTGTTCGTGACAAATACAGCTTTAGCCTGTAGTCTCTGATCAGCCACATCTGCCATAAATCATGAAATCACATAAAAATTAGTTAGAAAATAGACTGTTTAGTTACAATCAATGCAACTGAATAAATGTCCCTCAGAAACAGGCAACCATTTGCTTCCCTAGTGATGCTCTACAGATTCACCTGTTAGAAGTGAAAAAAATCCAACAGAACATTGTGCAAAGCAGAAGACACGTTTTTGCAATGCAATTTGCAGGGTACCGTGCACGTTCTCACATAGGGTTGTGGTCTTACCTTGAAGAGTGAGGAATCAAGTCAAAAAGATGAAATGTCAGAACGCTATTAATATAGATTAAAAGCATAGAATTGCTTAGGTTGGAAAAGACCTTTAGTATCACGGAGTCCAACTATTAATTGTCATAACTGTCACAGTCCCACCACCAAACCATGTCTCTAAGCTCAAGATCTGCATGACTTTGAAACATGTCCAGGGATGGTGATTCAAACCCTTCCCTGTGCAGCTTCTTCAAAGGTCTGATGATCGATTCTTCAATGAAGACATTTTTCCTAATATCCAACCTAAACTTCCCGAGTGCAACTTGAGGCTATTTCCTCTTGTCTTGTCATTTGTTACTTGTGAGAAGAGACCATTTGTATTGCTGTAGAGTTTAAGTGATACTTAAGGACATCATTAGACCCTAAACTCTACTGAATACTTAATTACAAAGCTGCTCTGCTAGTTTTCCAGTTGGATTCACAGGCAGCCTTATTCTCATTTTTTAATGGGGAACTATTCCTGAATGAGTGTGTTGTAACAAGGGCAAGTCCATTTGTCAAACATCCAACATGATTATTTTGGAAACAAACAGACATGCTTCATTTTTTTTTTTCGAACAGTTTAATTTGATTTCACTTAGCAAGTGCTGAAAGGCAAACAATGTGATACTAATTAGTTCATAGTGACAACAAAAGGAAACTCCCTATTACTCTAAGGATTAATTTTCTGAAGCCAAGCTTTCCTAATAAAGGCAAAACTTCCACAGAAACACTTGATGGAAAGATTAAAACTCTGCAGAATTAAGTGCCTGTGAATTTAGAGAAAGGCACTACAAACTTCACATGGCACTACTTTATTTAGTGCTGTAATAGCACAGCACTTTCAGAAGCCACAAGTCACTGTTTTGTGACTGTTAATTCCCTGTCATAATTAATGATCTGGGGAGGCGGGATGGTTATCCTCATTTTCAGATGTCATGTTTACCAGAAATGATGCAGTATCACAAGACAGAGCACTAAGCTCAAAATAAATATGCAATTCTTCTAAGAAAGGAAGAGCTCTGATAACTGTCAAGATAACTGGCAGGTTCCCAGACAAAAAAAAGAGAACTGAAGCGTCAGTTTAGAACTTTTCAATATCACACAGATTGAGACAAAAAAGTTAACCACAAGTCAATTAAACAGCTCCTTCTCATCTTTAACAAGTAATCCTCTAAAGCCCTGCTTTCCCTCTCCACCACCTAATGTTCTATGATTCATCCGTGCAATATCAAGAGTAACAGAATCGAACTTGTTTTGACTGAGATTCAGTAACTGGAAGCTTTAGAAGATTAACAATTTGCCTTACTGTTTCATACAAAATGCATATCAAGTTAGATTAAAAAAATCATTTAAAAGCCTAAGAAATAAAGCTTTAGGGATTTCATATAGTTGGGCTCTTCAAGAGAAGCCACCCATGAGGGAGGCGGAAGTAAAGGCAGAGCTGTTACAATTACTCTAGTTTAAAACTATGAACAAACACTGAGAATAGTTCAAGGAAGGGTAAAGAAATCCAAGCAATTCTTGGTATGCAGTTACACAAACACTCAAAGACATCAGTGAATCAACTTTACCAGTGCCATAAAATTATAAGATATACAAACCTTGTCAGACGAAGAAAAAACCATCTATCCATCTATCCATCTATCCATCTATCCATCTATCCATCTATCCATCTATCCATCTATCCATCTATCCATCTATCCATACACACACACACCTCCCAAGCATCCCCTATATTAGGCCTATTTGGTATAAGTTTAAGATAAAGCTTTTGTGAAAGTGGCACTCCTAGTCCACTCTGCAAGAAGACTGGAAATAATTTATCATGTAAAAAGCAGGTCCTTCACATAAAAAATCCTTTCAGGAATTCATGTTGTTAGAAATCTGTCCTCATTAATTGGTAAAGGGATTCTGAGCACTTAAGATCCATCTAATTGCTGAAGCACTAATGAAGATTAGTAGTATGACATTTCTAATAACTTTACGTTCTGCAGAGTTGCTTTGGGGAAAAATCTGATGTCTTCAGCGTAACTCAAAATCATCATGATATGAGGAACAGAAGAAAACCAGACAATAGTATGTAAGCCATGGTCTCAGTAAAAATACTGTGCAAAGGTACCATGGAGACTTACAGGTACGGTTATAAAAGTTAGGTCTAAGTTTCCAGTCCAGAAATGCTGAGCAGCAGTTTCATAAACTGTTTTAACACCAGGAAGCATCCAGCACCTAGAACAGTACAAAATACCTTAAATGAGTAATTCTCGTGCTTCTGCAAAGGAGTTTGTGAGCCACTGGAATACTGCAACCCTTGGCACACACTTCAGATCAAAAATAAACCAAGATACAGGTTCTTTTCTCCTGCAGGCACAAGTAATAGAAGTTGCAAGTGAAAGGGTATTTCTTTCCCTACACATAATTGAAGAATCATCTTTGCTAGAGGTTAAGGAGAATTCCCAAAGAGATGTTTTATATCAGCCAATAAAGCTCCCCTGAGTCTTCACAAGTAACCACACTCCTTTCCTGTTTAAGCTAAGGAAGGAAGCTTCGTCTTCATTATCAGTTGTGCTCTGAACAATGTTTTAAAGGTAACCAGGAACCAAACCGCTGCAGATTTCACAGCTTTAAAAAGAAACACACTTCAAGTATATCTTTAACACTACTTTAAATAACTTGTTATTTAAACTTTAACAACTTTAAATAAAAGAACAGCAAGAAGTGAGAGATACAATAGCTGTTCCAAGTGCTCACTGGAACATCTCAAAAGTTCACACAAGAAGCTCTGTTTGCAAAATGGCTCTCTGCCCTACAGGTTTTCCTGAAGATTTAAAAATGAGAGAAAAAGGGTAAAACATCAGATTCTAGTCATCAGACTTGTCAAAGGACATAGACTACAAGTTGTCACACCTTAGTTAAATGGGGCAACCTGGTCTAGTGAGACGTGTTCCTGCCCATGGCACAGGGGATGGAACTAGATGATCTCTGAGGTCCCTTCCAACCCAAGCCAGTAGAAGCCAGAGGTGAATTAAAGAACATAATTCTTTAAAACACCGCACCTTAACAGAAAGGAGCAGAAGACATGTCTTCTCTGAACTGTGAGGGAAGTTGTCATTCCTCCCCTCACTGTCCATCTTTTCTTCTAATGATCTGATAATCCAAACAGTCAAGCTTTGCGTTAAGCAGATTGTCTGCTTAGCCTGGACCACCTTTATACAGACACAGCAAGAATAAGCTCACACATTTTATCAATGAAAGTTTCTTTGCATCCAAAAAGAATCTGACAGTTGTTCAAAGTAACATTTCATTATGCAGCTGGCCTAAATTCACATTCAAAAACAGCGTTCTGCAGCTCACAGCCTTAAGAAGCATCACTTCTTCAGGGATTCAAGGAAGTGGTATCCACATTAGTTCGAAAAAAATTACAGTAATACACAGCTGTGATCAGGAAACCTTGCAGACAATAAACATTAACATGCAACTGCTCATAGCACTTAATATTTCTTGTGTTAGTTCTTTACATTGTTATCCTTTCATACTTTTAGTAATCTTCAGCAGGTATAGAATTTCTACGATAGCTTTCAAGCATTCAGACAAATTAAGGACAAAGGCTGATGTCATAGCTGGACTTTAGCCAGAGAAAGATCACACATAAAGAAAGGCATTTTCATTTCTGCTGATATTTCATATTCACTTGCACTGTTAACCATTTTTCTCCTGTTACTGTCAAAGAACTTCAAACAGCTCTAAAGATTTATTTCTTACAGACTGTCATGGGTTGAGGCTGGGCTGACCACTAGATAAATAACAGATCCTCTTTATTCACCTCTCTCCCTTTCCAAAGTAGAAGGGGGAGGGAATAACGGAAAGACACACATGAATTGGAAAAGAAGAATGCTGCTTAAATGAAAATAATAAAATTACATAAATATACAAAATCAGTATTGAACCCAAACGCACTGATAGCAACTACATAATCTTTACCACTCATGCTGTCAGCAGGCACTGGGTAAGTACCAGACTGGACATAGCATTACATGGGAACCAAGATTTGAAAGTTGATTCAGGAACACAGGGATTGGGATTACAGGCAGATGGGCAGAGTCCTCCTCAGACACTGGCCATTGAAGAACAAAGCTTGACTCTTTCGGTTCCTCAATGTTATACCCAGTAAGACATACATGGGATGGAACACCTTGTTGAGAAGTTTAGGGTCACCTGTCTTGTCTGTTCCTCCCTGCAGCTGCAACTCTCACTTCAGGGAATCCCACCATGTTACACTAGATTTAGCAGTGATCCCGGTCTCCATCAAGGCAAGAGTCTTTCTGCACACCAATCCTGGTGGTACCTGAAAACACCACAGGCTATCACTTGTAGAAGCAGCCACTGTTCGCACAGAATCTGCCAGTACTGAGAAGAGCCTGAGCTGATGAAATGCACAATCACTAAACAGAATTAGTTCTGTTCTAACTCAAATCAGGATGCTGACCTTATTTTTCAAGGACATTTAGAAAGTACAAAAGAGCCTTTAGCAATGAGCATTTAAAAAAGTCAAGCACATGCCTATCTGTTAGCAATTTTCAGCTTAGGCTACTGTCTAAATCTTACAGTACTTCCTTTCTAAAATAGCAGCACACCACCAAGAAGAGGATCAGCACCTTAAATGAAGGCAAAGAGTCTCAGGGCATCTTTATGAACATCAGACATTAGATTTGTCCTTTCCTAAAGAAAGTCTTCCAGGAGTTAAGTGAAAGCAAATTTACAGTGAAGCATTTCAGCTCAAATCCCAGTATTCTTGCTCAAAAATTTTTCAAAGCTCGAGAAAAATTAGTTTACTTACCCTAAAGATGTTCTTAGTCATCTGGGAGACTGTGCAACCTACAAAAATGTGACCGCTAGCTACAGCCTCAGTTAAAATAAAAAAGTTTCAGATCAGAGACCTTTTTCCAGTAACCTTAAAGAAAACACTCTTTCCACCACTCAGATGAATGCTAAGTTACTACCACAGCCAAGAGAAACTGGGGTGTCTGGGCCACACAGGTAAGAGGTGACAGTAAAGCCCATTTCTTCCCAGCACAGAAACAGTTAAGCTTGGTTTAGTACTCTGATGACTAAGAGTTCAAAAACATTAAGGTCGATGAAAGAGTCATTGGAGATGGTGGGTGCAGTATCAGGAAACTGGCTGAACACAGATGTTTCCAGTCAATATGATAAGCAGCAACACTACCTGTTGGTCAAGGGAAGAGCTGACTGTAGGCATCTACCAGGTTCCCTTCTGACAGTAAAAGGAGCGAGAAGGGACACATGACAGGCACCATGGAAGACAGGAAAGTAGAATACAAGTGCTCAGAATACTAATGGAGAGATAAATTGCAGTACACTGCATGAACTATAACCTTCCAGCTTAAAAAAAAACCATCAGAGTTTAGCAGTCCCAACCAAAACTGCTCATTTCTACACAGACTGTCAGGTCCTAACTCCTGTTTTAACCGGGGTCAAGTTTTTTAAGCTCATCACTCAAGGGCGATTAGTGCAGAGCAGAAAACGCAGCATTTGCCTTCGGTGACAGAAATCAAATTTTAATTGTCAAAACCATTTTGAGATAATGGCAGATCTGTGCACGACTGGCTCTGGTGTTTATTAGCCAAAGACAAAGAAGAGCAGTTCTGAAACTGCAGAAACAAGACACAAAACTGCCTCGTGAAACATTAGACAAAATCAAATGTTGTTGATAGAGTTTTACAAGCAAGCCACTACGGAATATGGAAACACTCATGGCAAGATGCTGTCTGTGTCTAATAAAGGGCCATCAAATATTGCTTTGAAAATTACCAATCAAGGCAGGGTGGCGGGGGGAAGGTTGTAGCAAAGCAACAAGTTTAGAAGTCATGTAAGACTGGAACTTAGGGACATGGTTTAGCAGTCTGCTTGGGTTAATGGTTGGACTCAACGACATTAAAGGTCTTTTCCAACCTTAACAATTCCGTGATAGAGAGGGCACATTAGCACTGTCAATTTCCTGGGCAACACACTCAGCAGTGCCAATGGCACAGGCAGGAAGCTGGTTATAATACAAACAAAACAAAAAAAAAATCCATTTAGAATAAACCCACAGATTTTATAAAGTCATCACAGAGGCATTCAGCAAGCTGCATCTCTAAACCCATTTCAAGAGCAATCAATACACCTCTAACACACTGGGCAGGTCAGATAAGTAAAGCTTTATTTGCACAATTGTTTCTGAGCGTATCTTACAGCAAAACAACAAAGAAAGGCAAAACCGAGATCTGCTTCAGTACTGAGTATAATTTTACTGTGGTCACTCTGCCATGAAATCATTGTAATCTCTATTTTCTGAGTCAACTAAAGAAGTATTATCACAAGAAGCGCCAGGAATGTTTTGCCTTATCTAAAATTATAGCCTTATATATTCACAGAAAAGTGAAGAAGCATTTTAATCTACATGTGATACTTTTTTTAGAAATTGTGCAGAAATACTGTGGGATATAGAGTTTGTACTTCTCAAAAGAAAAAAAAGACATTCGAGTATGGTACCTCACTATACTGCAGATAAGATACCAATGATTGAATTTCCATAAAATCATCTTTTAGTTCAGGAGAACTAAAGCAGCATCGTAAGCAGTTTATATCTTAGCCCTTGAAAATGTGCCAAGTTAACAAACAGCTCATCAGAGAAGTGTACTGACAAAAGCTGTCTCAACTTTTATCTTCTGGAGACTCACTTCAGGTATGTAAGTCAGTTATGCCAGCTGGCAAATCACAAAACAATCTCACACTCTAAAATACTGAAAGGTATCACCGTAAGTTCATCCTCTTCTACATTTTCAAAAAAAAAATGTCCTCGAGGACATATCAGTTACCTGCAGTTTCCATAGGTAGCTGCTTCCACAATAAAGTGCAGTGTTCCCTTGCCAACTCACACCTAGATCTCTGATGCACAGCTGCTCCATAAAAGTGTCCATTTGTGCTTTGTGCAGCACAATTTTTTATGTTCAGAACTGAACTTTCCACCCTTTGAATTCAGTTAGCCAGTAAGTACACAGCAAAAAATGCTGATCTGTAGCAGGGGAAAAAAAAAAGCGTACCTAGGATTTCAAGACTGGTGGTCAGAATGGTAGGAAAGACTTGCCCAGTATTTTGCAATTCCAGGGGACCGAGAAGAACATTGAGTTTCTGGAAAGAAACACCAAATTGCCCACTGAATTAACTACTACAACTGTGCTGATGTAAATTAAAATCACAGAATAGTTCAGGTTGGATCATCGAGTTCAACCATCAACCCAGCTGTCCCAAGCCCATTGCTAATTCATGTCCCTAAGCGCCAGATCTACATGACTTTTCAACACATCCAGGGATGGGGATTCAACCCCTTACCTGGGCAGCCTGTTCCAAGCCCTGATGACCCTTTCAGTGAAGAAGTTTTACCTAATGTCCAACCTAAACTTCCCTTGTTGCAACTTGAGGTCATTCCTTCTTGTCCTATCACTTGTTACTTGTGAGACAGACCAATCCCATCATCTCTACGACCTCTTTTCAGGTAGTTGTAGGCAGCAATAAGGTCTATCCTCAGCCTCCTTTTCTTCAGACTAACCAGTCCCAGCCACCTCAGCAGCTCTTCACAAGCTTCAGCAGCTTCTCCAGACCCTTCACCAGCCTTGTTACCCTTTTCTAGACCCACTCCAAGACCTCAATATCCCTCTTTTATTGAGGTGTCCAAAACTGAACCCATTACTAGAGGTAATTACTCACCAGTGGTGAGTACAGGGGCTTTGGTCCAAAGCTTTGCTATCCTGGACTTAAGAAGAAGTGTAAAATGACTGGCAGGTCTAGAAAGCACTGCTGTACAGAAAGATGTGCCCAAGATGTACCAGCACACCAAGGCAGCCGGTTCTACAACTTACTGTATTTGAGGGCATCCAAATACACTGCAGTTCAGACTGCTTTCCTTTTTGCTTATGCAGCCAAGTAGTATCTTCATGTATTAAAATAAAGGCTGGAAGAAAACAACTATAACTAGAACAGGAATTTGCACTTTCTAAATGCAGGTTTTTGTCAGCAAAAATCTAAAGCACTATAATTAGCTAACAATTAATTACTCCTGACATACAAGAAATGAAGATGTAATCAAGAATGATTAGAAAAATTGCATCTTCAAGTTGTGTAGCTTCATGCTAGCAGCACCTTCTAGAAATCTCAAAGTTCCAATTTCATTGAAATGAACCCCACTATTTTGTGCTATGAGTTTATGCAGATGCAAACAAACTTCAAATAATAGTTGTTTCTTCATGTAAACCTGTTAGGTTTATACTCATGTATACCCTGATGGCTGATGAAAAGCATACATATGCAGGTAAACCACCACAGATAACATGCAAGGCCAACATTCAGGGAATTCGTTAGTCGCTGAGGTTGTACTTTGTTTTCTGATTTAACCCCAGATGTGTTTTTCTTTACAACAAACAGAGCAGTCTTGAGTTACTGAACTTACACGGGTTCAGGCCAGACTCATGTTCTCAGCTATTAATCCTGGTCAGGAACCAAATAAAATACAGTTCCTGGTACTTGAATAAAATTATGTCATGTAATTGCCTTTTTAAGACAATACCAAGTAATACAATTACAGGAGATACAGTGACATAATAAATGCAGACAGATTTCCAGCACGGCTGGTGTTAAGCACTGGACCTGAATGCCTACAGTCTTAGCATGGAAGCAATTACTGAGTACCAGCAACACTGGTACATGGCAACAACTGTTTGCTGACAAAGAACACCAGCACGTCCTGACTACCTGGATCGCATTTGAACTTTGAAAGGTCACATCTGACCTTGCCGACTACAAATTGGCATCACAAGTGTTCTAAATTTTGTAGGCATTCTCTGTACTCCTGCTTTACTTATTTGAGATGTCTTTGGATGTTGCCTGCCTAGGCTTCAATAAAGCCTTTGACACATGAGGAACTGGCTCCTCATGGCTTGGACGGGCATGCTTCACTGCATGAAAAACTGGTTGGATGGCTGTGCCCACAGTGTGGTGGTGGACTTAGTAAAGAAGGCCTCCCTCTCTGTTCTCTACTACCAAGGCACCCACTGCATTCAGCAGTGGGACCATGTTTTCTCTGGTCTTCCTTTTGCAACTGATGTACTTAAAGCACAAATGACAAGATGAGAGGAAATGCACTTAAGTTGTGCCAAGAGAGGTTTAGATTAGGAAAGATTCCTTCACTGAGAAGGTCGTTAAGTATTGGATCAGGCTGCCTATGGAAGTGATGTAGTCAACATCCCTGGAATCAGCACTGTGCGACACAATGTACTGGTGACTTGGTAATGTAGCATTAATTTTTGAACTTGAAGATTTTAAAGGTCTTTTCCAACCTAAACAATTCTATGGTTGTATAAGTATTCAGTAAGCAGACCGCAGTTGGCTCAACACACTAACAGTGAAGTAATAGATGTGGCTCACACCAGTGGTTTAGCATGCCAAGGGGGTACTCCTTGGTGCAAGTTTGCACCATGTCTGCATCTGGAATTTTGTAGCATTTATTAAGGCACAGCACAAGCATGCTCAGAGCATCCCACCCCCCAGTGAAACCAAAGCTGAAATCCTACCCTAAGACCCTACCTATACCTCCCTCCTTTAACAAGGACAATTGTGTATGAAAGCACAGTTCACTCCAAGGACTGAAGCTAACTCAAAATAGGTATGAAGTCCTAGAATCACAATGGAACATAGCAAACAGCCTTTCACCACACAGATCAACAAAGATGCACCCAATCAACTTCTTTTATCAGTGCTACAATCCTATCAATACCAAAATTTACTGAAGTTAACTTGAGTTAACTATCAATACCAAAATTAACCTAAGTTAACTAACTCTTAAACTTGTCCTATACCACAGCAGCTTGTCAGAGTTGGACAGGATTTTTTGCAAAAAACTTACTTTTCCTCAAGCTAGCCCACCTGTGAATGAATCAAGGCATACTAGCGAATATTTCAGAAGTAAGCTGAGGTGGAGTGAATTAAAAGTGAATTGACATGTAGGCTTATTTACATTTCCTAAAAAGTGATGATAAAGAACAGGTGTTTAGTTTACCCACTGTTACTTTAAAGGCACAATATTAAAACCAGCATATTCATTTTATGGTATATCCTCTTCTTGCTAAGACCCATCTGCTCCTTCAGCTCTACAGTGCCCACACCCTGTACTTTGCCAACTCTCTTCTCCTAAAGCAGAGTAACTACTCCTGCTGTGCTGTGCTGCTACCCCCTTTCACATGCATCCTTTCATATTTTCTTCTGCCTTTCTTCCATCCTAACTGGGTTTTTGAGCTTCTTTCCTGCTCTCTTCCCCAGATCTGCTTTCCTCCCCTCCTTGCTTTACAGGTCTGGGTCTCACAAAGTCTCTATCAGTACTGCTCACTAAATTATCTGTTCTTGCTAAGTAAGTATTGATACACAATATTGAGATCACATCAACCTATGCACGTTAATAAGCAGATTAAAAGAGGGTTCCTGCAAGAGCCCTGAGCAGTCGGCTCACACCTGAACTAGGCTGCTTTAAGTTACACTGACAAGAGAAACAAAATCATTTCCTCATCACTATGGCTTTGTTTCCAAACAGTGTGTTGCCTTACCAGATTTATAGACAAAAATAAAGGGCATTGGCTCAAAGCTCTCTGGAAACCACAGAGCTGTTAGCAACACACACTGTAAGGCAACCAATCTGTAACAGCATGGCAAGGTAGACACATGGCAACATACCATGCTTTCTTGCAGTTGTCTAACCACCTAATTATTACATGACAGGTCTCATACACCGGATCTCTGGCAGACTAGTAACTATTTTCTATCAATAGCACTATTCTCTGCACTTATTTCCTCAAAATGCAAGAGTAAGCATGCCTGTTCTTACATACACATGCTTAACTGCAGTGATTACCACTGCTGTTTCATTCAGACATCGACATCTTTGAACACTTGTGCTGATATCATCTGCAATAAAACATACAAAGCTGTCAAAGACCAGTGGTCATGCTACTAATGAAGCAGAGTTCCTGTGTTCAAGACAAGCTTGTGCATTTTACTACACTATAAATGCACATGTGGACTGTGCACTGTCATAGCTGATTACTCTCTTACTACCTTTCCACATTATGTCATGAGTTTCAACATACTTATGAGTTGGACAAGCAGAAGATTAAGAAACAGCTCAGTTTCATGGTAGTCTTACATGATAAAAGGAAAGGAGGAGATAGAGTTGGGAGCCTGAGAAGGGAGGAGTGAGGAAAAGTGGGTTTAGTTTTTGTTCCAGTTTCTCACCATCCTACTCTATTAACTGTCTTTGTTAATAGCTCTGCTATTAACTGCCTCTCCTTAGTTGAGTCTGCTTTCCCAACAGTCAGTAATTGCTGAGTGATGTCCCAGTCCTTATCTCAAACAACAGGACAGGGAGAAAATTCTGGAAGAAGGGAAGTGATAAAGCAGCTTGGTAGGCATCTCATGGCCAACTAAGATTAACCCCCTACATTAAGCCCTGCTGAACAAAGAGCTGACAGTCATTTGCTTGACTCAAAAAATAACAGCCCTCACTCAAGCATCCTTCTTGCTTCCACAATGACATTCTTCCCCAAATAGCAAAGGACTTTTTCTACAGTACTCACATGTGGATGCACTCTTCCTTCACAGACTCGAGAGTTAAATCTTCCTGACAGTGTAAGCCGTGTCCTAAACACCTCTTGTAATCCACCCTAATGTGGTGGAAAAGAGCAAAACATATCCCACTCACTTGAGAGCCAAGGCTGAAGGTACTCATTCGTTCATAAGCAGGAAGAGCAGGTCTAATCTCCCCTGCAATACAGACATGTGGTTGCATTTCCAAGGTGCTGGCTATTACTGCTTACAGCAGTTCTGGGGGCTTGCACTCTACTGAGTCATGGATTTATCCTACAGTCCTTTTGACAATAAAAATCTCACAGAAAGCACAGCAAAACTCAAACAATAGCAATTTATTTTGTTTTTTTACTTATTTCCATCTACAAGAACTTTTCTCACTAGGGCATTTGCAGTTATGAGGGAGTTCACAGTCTATCCATAGCCCAGCACTAGGCACGACAACGATAAAGTTGTCACTTTATTAGAAAAAGGATCTTCACAGCAAGTCAGGGCTGAGAAAATAACAAAATGCTTTCTAGAGGATGTGCTTATTACTGTACAACACAGCAAAACCAAAGAAGAAAGGGCAGTCGTATGCCTGGCTGCGAGGCTTTCTTCCTCACTGCTTTTTAAATTCAAAACTAAAGAGCTTCCAATATAATGCAAATATCACAGGGTTTGTGGATCTGCTCATAGGCTTGACCTTGAATTTTTGAATTTACTATTTATTTTTGTTGCTATTATTAAGAGCCAATAATTTTAAGAATTTCTGCAACCATGCAGCCCCTCCCTCCCTGCAAAAAACAGAACTTCATAGTTGCTTATAAAAATACACTCTGTCATGCAAAGTTGCCCGAGAAAGACACTGAGAAAATTATTTAGAGTCCAACACCAGCCTTGCCTTTGAATTTAGCAATATCATCTTAAGACTCTTATGTTCTTTCTGCTCTCTAGGAATAGTCACAAAGACTTGTTGCTGACAATCTGTTTGAAAAAAATCAGTTCCATCTACCTCAGATAAGAGAAGGTATGGGAGAACACCACCACTGGGGGCTTAATACACTTTTTGAAAGAAAAGCTTCATTCAAACATGTCCTGTACTGCCAAATAGCTGTTCTCACTCCCTTGAAGGATAATATTGAGTAAAGACAAATTTAAATATAGTTAAAAAAAAATCAGTCTCTTAACTGTTGTGAACAATTATTCAGGTCTTCCAAGCACATTCTTCAAAAACATAACAAGTTGCAGCTATCAAAAGCATGAGTTTATTAAACAGAGACATTAATACTGTGGTCAACATAATAATTCCCCTCCTCTCAATTTTTAAATAAAGCTTATTTCCTTTATAAAAACTTCCATTAAAGTTCTTGTAGAATTTGAAAGCTTTGGGTGCAGAAATTTTTTCCAGAATGATTATCGTTTGAGTCAGCAGCAGCTTGGCAATTAGTGTCCCACTTCCCAAAAAGACAAGGACCATTTGACCAGCGGTCTGAGGCTACCAGATGCACCTTCTGCAGAAGTGGCCAATTACTGAACTAGTTAGTCACTAATTACAGTGAATTGGGAACATGTAAAAACTGGTTCTTCAGGAAATAATTTTGTTAGTTTATTTGCTTTCTGCAAAAATTGAGACCACTTATTCAGCCATTTAACACGTAAGTGTCCACACAGCTCTTCAAATCCAGATGCTGCTCTAAACTACTTACATTGTTCTAGTAATGTTTCAACTTCTGCATCTGGCTGTTGACATTCAGCTTCAGCATCAGAGGTGACATTTGAGGGGAGTTTCTGCGTTGTGGCGATTCCTACCCTTACACCTTTGCTGATCTACACCAGCAGGCATTTGTCTACTACAGTTCACACCCTGTTCTCTTGTCATCAGTACCTCAGATGACAAATCTCAGATGCAAAAAAACAGAAATGTTGGGTTTATATCTCTCTCAATAAGGACAAACCCCTGGCTTTGAAAAACACTTCAAGCCAAGCAATTGAACATGTCACAAAGGCAAGGGAAGCTTTAAGTTAAAATACAGAGGGTTATATCTATTTTATGGAATGAATGTACTAGAATGAGCAGAACAAAGGCAGCTGATTTCATATGCAACTAGAATAAAGAAACAGCTACATCACCACTCTTCAAAAACAAATTCCCAAGCCTTTGGAGATATGCCATGCCACACAGACACTCCAGACTGCTTCTAGTGCAGATTTCTTTGGAAAAATAAAGCCCACAATGACAACAAATTCAGACTGGCAGAAACTATTTTTCTAAAAGTCCTTGTGAAGCCACCTTTAAGTTAACCTTCATTCAGAATCTCTGATACAAATTCGTATCTCAGCTCAGTTTGAAACATCAAACTGCCTGATGTATGTAAAGCCATCCATATTTCCATCATCCACCACACAGTCCCTCTGGAGAACTGCTTTTTTTCCCCCAAGACCATTATACCATGTTGTTTCTGAACCTCCACCTCTCACACTAATTTGAGAATTCTCTAAGCAACAAGGGAAAAATTATTCTTGTTTTACGACAGTATTTTACACGTTTTACTCCTGAAAGGGTACTGGTCTGCACTGGTGGCCAAAACACTTCAACAGACAAGAATTCTCATCCTTTAAGTCAGTGCCCATATGTATGATTTGCATCAAAAAAAGTGCTACTGCAAAACAGATAACCTAGGGTAATCCAACTGGCAGCCAAACTGGAAACAAAACAGCCTCACAGGATGACAAAAAAAATAGGACTGGAACTACACAGCTACTTATCCGCAGCAGTCAAGTATGAACTGGAAGAGAGGAGAAAAAAAAGAGGGACAACATATATATGCAAAGAAACACAGTCAGCACAGGAGAACCTACTCTATAGTCTCTACAATCCAAATCAAAGCTCCCTCCTGTAGCAGAGCTGACTAGGGCAATGGTAGGGCAATGAGCCAACTCTCTGAATGTGGAGCTGATTTTTATCAGTGCTATCTTGAAAATGAACATTAATTTTAACATGTAAGTTTGGTAGCCTCTGTACTACTTCTATATCATGACTCAAAGCCTACAAACCCTCCTGAACTTTTAAGCATCAGCTCTACAACAAGATGGGGTTTTATTATGATGACTGTCCATGGAAGAAGCTGTTCAGGCTCTGCAGAAGACTTTGTTACAAAGAACAGCATCCTCCTTCAGGGACTCAGAGAAGCTACTTGGTGTCCTAAAAGTTACCGCTGCCTTTAACTGTACAGGAGTAACTGTGTCTGTTAAGACGTCATTCTGTATCATGCCACGAGATAGTTTAGTAACTGCATTTCCTCCTATAGGCTAAGTACAAATGACCTGAGCACAGGGACTTTACTCTGCTCCACCAGTCCTTTATAGAGGAAATTATTACAATGTCCTTATCTCTGACGTTTCAGGTTAATAGTTCTCCAGTTTGGAAAACACGTATGACTGATTAGTAACCTGAGATCTAGAAAGCAACGTGTTGGTCTGAAGCTTACGGAGAAAACTGAAGGCACTGACACCTTTGTCGCTTCGAGTAAATGGTGATGTGAAATAGCGATTCAGACACGCTTTGCCATCCTCAAGTGGCAACAAACTCCAACACATTTAAGAGGTCTTAAAGTCTGTAAACAGTACAATGGGGAAAGTATCAAAACCAGATTAACTTTGCTTTTATTTATAAGACATAATGCCTTCCACTCACATTCTAGGCAGACAGTTTACGAAGTGAAGTAGCAAGCTTACATGAGATGGTGAATATTATTTGGGAAAAAATGATGGCTGCTACTTCTTGTTGCAATAATAGAAAGCTCCATTCCATTTTCTTCTACAGCAATGTGACAACACAGGTTTTTTTAAGTAAGAAAGGTGGATGGAGAGGGATGCTGAGCATGCATGCATTCAGAAGGGGGCTTAGCAAAACAACATTATGAGCTACACAGCTTCCCTTAGTGAACAGCCCAAGCCTACCAGTGAAGGAGAGTTTGAAAGCCACATTATACAAATAGCAAACACTGTAGATATCCAACCACAGAAAATAATTAAGGTAGCAATTTCACCTCTGTTTTAGATCTCACAAAACACCTGCTCAATTCTGAAATAAGCTGAAGTCAGAGTCACTTACTGCAAGAACAATGTCCCAAGAAGAAAAATCCAGTTCAATGCCAACTGTTTTGTATCACGTAGAAGCACTGAATGCAGTGGGAGACAAGGGTATCCCATGCTCATTAGAAGCTAATTCACTACCTGCCAGATGTTCCTGTGAAACCTAGCATTTCAATGGTTGGAGTCACAGTGATGGCAACAGAGTCAACATATGCTCCTCTCAAAAGTTTTTCAGTATTCCAGTTTTGCCACTGTTCAAGCTATAACTTTGCTTGTGGGGTCTTCTCCTGTCCAGCTGAATCTTTTCATCAGTTTTTGAAGTGTAGTTTATGGCCACATGAAAATTCATATTTATAGATTAGTCAGACTTTACAGGTTTATTTTAAATGTACCCACCAAAAGTTGGGACAATCCAAATCACGTGGAATGCCAGCACAACTTCTGGCCATCTCCTCTTGTCCTATTGCTCATTTCTTTGGAGAAGAGACCAGCCCCCACCTCTCTACAATCTCCTTTCAGGTAGTTGTAGACAGCAGTAATGTCTCCCCTCAGCCGCTTTTTCTCCAGACTAAACAACCCAGTTTCCTCAGCCACTCTTCACAGGACTTGTTCTGCACACCCTCCATCAGCTGTATTACACTTCTTCAGACACACTCCACCACTTCTATATCCTTCCTGTAGTAAGAGGCCCACAACCTCACCACAGCATTCAATGTACTGCCTCACCAGTGTCAATTACAACGGGAGAGTCCCTCGCCTACTCCTGATGGCCACACTACTTCTGATACAATCCAGGATGCCATTGGCCTTCCTGGCTGCCTGGGCACATTGCTGGCTCATAGTCAGCCGGCTGTTGATCAATATTCCCAAGTCCTTTTCCACCACACAGTTTCCAGCCACTCTCCAAGCTTGTAGCCCTGCATTGGGTCATCATGACTCAAGTCACTCACTTAAAGACCTGGCATTTGGCCTTGTCAAACTGCATACAGTTGGCCTCAACCCATTGATCCTGGATGTGGTTTCCATGAATGCAGATAATGGTGGATGTGTTTTCTATTTCCAGAATCACCTTCTTTGCTAATGCAAATCTGAAGGCAGCTGACACAATCCTTGAAAAAACCTCCATTTTCCACCATCATCAGATTCCAAACATGACTGAAAAAGAAACAAATCTGTCAAGTTATCATGAAGCAGCTGAATGGTCAAGTAGAGGAATACAACCACCCAAAAAACCCAAAACAGGCATAAAGAGACCAGCTTTCCACTCGTATTTGCTCTTAATGGGAAATAATTGGTTATGTCTACAAATGAACAGCTCAGCCTGAAACTTCATTGCTATTCTTTGCACAGAGAGTACTTATTATTTTGCAAGCCTCAAAGCTAAGTGAATTTAATAAGATAACTAAAATTACACGCTGTTGCCATTAGCACAAATGAACAGCAACCAAAAAAACCATCTGCAGCCTGGTATTCTCCCAAGATTTCCTTTACTTCAACTACCTTTTCTTAGACAGGATGTTTTGTGGGCAACCAATGGAAATCGTCTACAACAGGCACAGAACAGGTTGGGTAGCAAGGGACCTTTAAAGACAAAGTAGCAGCCTGTGTCATTACCTTTCTCTTTTCAGAAAAGTGTGTGTTGGTGTGTGTCAGATACTGGTAAAATTATTAGATTCTTGCAGCTCTTCTTCCTCCACAGAAACACTGGGTTTGGCATCAGAAACAGAGGCAGATAGTTCCTACTTTAAGTTACTTACTGAAATGGAAACACCGAGCTTTTTCTGCCCCCCCTCCCCTTTTACCAGTTAAATCACAGATGTTCTAGTTAATGGAAAATAATGAAGTAGCCATTTGAAAGCAAAAATGCAACAGTACTTTTTTTTCCAGCTGAAATACAAAGAGTACAGCCACTAGAGATTCAAACGTAAACCCAAGAGCACAGCACAGAAGCTGGGCAAACACAGCTAATACAACTTGTACTGTACATCTTCAGTCCTCAAAGGAGTAAAAAGGCAGAGTATGCGGCTACAAGTCACCTCCACTACTGAAGTGGGTATAAGAGCTGGAACTGCACTTCCAGAAAAAACAGGCAGAATCCTGTGAACAGTTTAAAAACTACATGGTGCCACATGTGAGATAAATTGCACTACAATAAAGAAATATAGAAACTGTGATTACTAATATCATTGCAGGCACTAATTACTTGCACTATCAAATGCTGAAAGGCATCTGCATTTTTTACTAGAACCGAGTCAGTGATCACTGTTTTCTCCAACGGCAAACAAGAATACTCCCAGCTGAAGTATTTAGGGGATTAATCTTAAAGGTAGTGTGGACAAACTAAGACCACTTATCTAGGCATGCTAGCACTCCAAGGAACAGCAGAAATACCACAGTATTTCTATTCAAACAGTACAATTGGGACAGTTCCCATCTCCACAGTAGTTCTATCCGTGCTAAATCACAGCATTAACTGGCAAGCTCTGCTGTTTACTGGTAGAACCGGGAAAGGCTTTGCTTTCCTGGCAAACTCTAGAATTCAGAAAGACCAGAAGATAATAGACCACTTGATCATTGAACTATGGGTGAAAAACAGCATTCAGGCATCCAATAACCACTGTAACTTCAAAAAACCAGTATTAGCACTTCCTATCATTTCACTGCTTTTTTTTCCCCCCCACTATTTGTTTAATGGCAAAATGCCATTCAAATACAGGGGGGAACAAAGTTACTACAAAATTGTTGAATTAAACTGATAAGACTGAAAAGAAGACTAAACCACGTCACAAGAAAGCAAACACGCTGGCATCCCAGCTGCTACACCCTACTGCCAGTAAGAGCATGAGAACAGTCTAAATGAAAACATAGTGCACTTGCCAGAAGAACAGTTATACTGACATACTTCCAAAAAAAACTCCCCACTGGCGACTCTTCTTCCTTCAGCTGACAAAAGAGCCAGCTAAACAAGTTCAGAGCTAGAAAACTGATATCTACAAGCACCAGGCGATCACAAAAAGCTAGAAAAAAAAATTTAATTATTCTGATAAGATTCTTATGTGAAAATGGGTTTTCTGGACTGATCATTTAACACTCCCTATCTGTGGCCTCCCTCAAGGAAAAGGAGCACGTTACTTTAACCTATAGAAGATGAAAGCATACAAAAGGTCTCTTCCAACCAAAGATATGCCGTGATTCTGTGAAATGCCTTCAACACACTTGACACTGCAGGTAGCCAGCTGTGTCACTGCAGAGTTCACACTTCTGGGAAAAAAGAAGTAAGATCTGTTCAAATATTGTACGAGAAACATCAGCAAATAAAGTATTGGCATCTACAAAAAGGCCACTGGCCTTAGTTTAAATAAATAAAGAAAAAGCACACAAACACTTTGCCAAAACCGGTTTCACATCTATCTTCACTTGTGTAATGAAATAGAATCTCTGCCTAAAAACCTGCTTTACCTAGGAATTATGTTCAGAAAAAAACAAATCCACCATGAGCCATGATAGTCTGAAAATGCATGACAGTACAAGAACAAAGTGACACCATCACACACCTAAGGGAAATTAGGGATAAACTCAAAATAAGATGGTATATAGCACTCAAACAGAAACGTATTAATAATCCAAGCCAACAGCAGACATGAGCTGCTGTGCCATAATTATAGAGCTTCTATAAATTATTTTAATAGAAATTGCCATCTTAAGTACAGGGTTTCTCCTTAAGTTCTACTAGTGACATCCTTTTTTTAAAAAAAATAACATCTTGGAAAACTACCAAGTACTTACACCCACTAACATCCAACACCTTGCTTATTCATCATTATGAACTGGCTTTCATCACAACCTGGGTGCACTAAACCCAGTGTTTCTTAACACAGTTTTAGAAGTCTTTGCAAGACTTTATCAAATCACTTGTGCAGCAGTTCCCCTAAAAAAACCAAAGTTCAAAGCTATTTATAATTAGCAAAAGCAGTCAGTTCAGGCATTGCGAAATATTCAAAGGTGCTCCCATACTCCTAGATTCAAACAACATCACTAAACTGCCCTTTTAATATACCTTTTGGAACAGCCAGGATGCTTCAGAGAGCTTAAATAAAAAATCCAAACAAGAAGAGGAGATTCAGTTTGTAGGTAACGCTGAGAGATTTTTACAATGAGGGTGGCGAAACACTGGAACAGGTTGCCCAGAGAGGTGGTGGAGGTCTCATTCTTGAAGACATTCAAGATCAGGCTGGATGAGGCTCTGGACAACCTGTTCTAGTGGAAGATTCCCTGTTCACTGCAGGGGAGTTGGACTCCATGACTTTTAAAAGTCCCTTGGAGCTCAATGCATTCTATGATTCCAGGATACACAATGTTCAGTGAGTAGAAAGAGTTTTTACACCAATTTTCTTGCATACATATCTAAATGTGTCACTGGAAAGTTCTCTCAGTAACAGGGATAACAACATCATGAGATGACAGTCACAATTACAGTTCATCTGAATAAATGCCATGGTATTTCCAAAGTGTCGCCTGCATCTGAGCTGTAGCTGCCTTTGGAAATGAACGCTAGAACATCACCATTCTAAACAAAGCTCAACACACACAAACTCAAGTTTTCAAAACTGGTCAGCACCAACCACCACCAAGATGAGACACTTGAGATGGTTCGCTGCATAGCTTGGCTGCTGTATCAGACCCAGACCCACATTCTAGAAAGCTTAGCAGTATGAGGTACCATCACACTTCAAAGCTTGAGCTATTTTTTCCATATAACATGGAACATGACAGATTTCTTAAAGTCCAGTCAATTACTGAGAGTTTTAATCCACAAGAGTCAACTATCTAACACAGTTTGTTGTTGAAGATTTCAAGAAGAGATTGGACTAGAAGACCTTCAAAGGTCCTTTCCAACCTAAAGCATTTTAGGATCCTATGAGAAACTCAGAAAGGTTTGGTGTCGAGTTAAAGATCTCACCAAGAGCCAACCACATGAGAATTTCTACCTTAAGACAGGTAACACTAACATGCAGATATCTACGTGGTACTAGTTAGAAGCCCTTTTCCAAGTTCATGGTGTAGGAATAACTGGTTAAGACCATTCAATGTTTTGCAAAATAGACTCAGGACTTTATCCAGTGCTATAATGCAAACAACAGTTAAAAATGTCCCAAACAAAGCCATGGCATCTCGTCACCAAACTTCCAGTACTGTCAGACAGCATTTAGAGCAGCCGAGTTCACCAAGAAAAGGATTGTTTACACACACACGGACAGCCCAGCAAATGCACTGCTTGGAAATCATCAAAAATATTTTCTACATGCGTAACCTGAAACAAAACACACAACTACTTTGGCAAATCACTAAGCCAACACATACCCGTGGCCAAATGTGAAACATTTGCAACCATTAAGGAATAGTAACAACAAATTTTTAAAAATAAATGTAAAGGTGACACTCCAAGACTATCCACGTATATAAAACCAGGTTTTGACTAAGACTCTGGCTCTCAGGATTGCAAGTGCACGTGAGAGAGAACATTAAATGATTGCAGGGTGATTTTATCACCTTGATTTTCTAGCTATTGTTCCCAGGATGAAAGAAGTATTTTTCCTCGAACGCCACTATGAACAGCATTAGTTATCTCAGTAGGTAACTGAAATGGATTTTTAAGCAAATAGCTTTAGCTGTGTATAAAGCCAGGTACTTGAGGTCCAGGCTGAAGTGAACATCAGGATCAATCTATCAATCTCTTGCTGGTTTTTGTAAGAGAATATTCAGAAAGTATTGGGAATAACTGAACAATTGTACCTTAAGAGGCACACTGCATCCTTACCAAGTGTCCCACAAACCTGACAGTCACTGTGAACAAGTCCTTCAAAATGTTTTTCTCCTTTCGTAAGTTTTATCCTAAAGTACTTCCAACTCTTGTGATACCTGAGTGGTATCAACAATATCCCATTCAGTTCATCTTCCCATTAAGCATCTACCAGGTTAAACACCACTTGCACTTACGTTTCTATACAAATAAAACAACAAAGAAATTAGCTTCCTCAAAAACTGTTCTGGCACACTTTATGCTGTATAATGAAGCCAACTCTTCTCCCCTGCACTTCTTGCACATTAAGCACGAAGCCTAAAGAGGCAAAGAAGTGCTGCTCTCTGCTAGACCACTACCCACTCGTTCAGCTGAATTACTTGTTTCAGATTCCAAACACCTCATCATGTAACTATCAAGATCTGCAACTTCTCAACACATGGGGTGGCATAACTTTCAACAGTCATCCCTCTGTCTAATATGTACTAAGAATGGTTCTTAAAAGTACACCAAGTAACAGAGTCAAGCTCCAGCTCTCTCATAAGATCATTTTGGCTTTACTGCTCACCATCAGCACAAAACAGCAGAAGGAATCTAGATGTGGTGTCAGTGGAACAAAAACAAAGAATATCTTATCAAAACTTAAGTATTCATTAATATATGGTATGTAGGTAATTACTCCACATGGTAGAACAGTCATCATTTGTTGATGCTAAATGACACAGCACATCTTCATATCAACAGCTGTTGGCATTGTGTTGTGCGAGCACAAACTGGAAGACTAAAGAACATCTACCTGTCCCAAACAGATAAGGCAGGAGAAAATTAGCATGACTGCTGTTGATGGATGGTCTGCTACAGCAGCCAGGAAGACTGATGCATTCCACTGTGGCAGGAGACATGCTACCACCCACAACAGGAACTTGATACACTGGACAACACACGCAAATTGAGTTTTGTAAAACACTCCAGCAGATATCTACTATAATTCAAACACTTCCCCACATTTTTGGTAGGTCTGCCTACCACAGCAGTGGGTTTGGAATACTTCCCGGTGGTTGAACACCAAGTTTTAAGTACACAGGCTGGTCCACCACGAGTCAGTAGCAGTTTGCTAACAAATGAAGGAGGTAATGAGAAAGTAGTTCTCCTTTTCTTTACCAAGGTCTTAAGAGCACCTAAGTGTACTTCAGTGAACAGACTTCTCTGTTACACTTAAGAAAAGCAAGAAAAAGGAAAGCCAAGATATCTAGAGACTTTAACATTCCATCTAACCTCACTAAAGCATATACTCATCTACAGACTCAACATTTGACCATCCTTGAACCTACAGCCCAGCTAGAGCAAATTTACTTTAGCAATCAAAACTAATTTTGGTTGTGCTGATTATTTCCAGGGTTGCTAAACATTTCCAACTTCATACAAGGAGAAAACATTTTCTTCTCATCAAGTCACAGCTCTTTGAGGACTTGTACACAACAGCAATAGCTCGGTGCCAATTCTTTGTATAAACTTTCCATGGCTGAAATCTTTCTGCTTCAAGCAGACAGTCCATTGCACTTTACCAATGCCTGAAGCCTGCAGAATCACTAGGTATTCTTTGCTCTCCCTACAACTTCAGAAAAAGTATTTAACAACCTACAACCTTTTCAATAGGTTTTTTTCCATAAGAAACCACAGTTATGAAGAAAACAAATCCAAATTATTACCTTTGATGTGCACTGGGTAGCTGTTTCAGGGAATGTATGGAATTCTCTAAATTTTGGGCTTTCTGTTCTTTTCCTCTCTCATTTCTTTCCCATTTGAATTTCATAAGCAAGAGATCAAAACTAACATCTGCCTGGGCAGTCCCTTTACACAGATGAGCCGTGTCAGATGGTGGAGCTATCTGAACTAGCATATTTTAACTTGTTTAAATGACAATAAAGGTACCCTGGGCAATTAACAAAACCAGCATATAAAAAAAGAAGAGATAGAGGGGAAAATAAACAGTTTAGACAACAGATGAAAAGGCAGCAAGAGGAAGAAAGTGTTGATGGTAATTCACACTGGAAGGCTTTAATATGAACAAGTGACCTTGGTTTCTCAGAAGTAAAAACCCCTTTAACGTGCAAGTTGAAACACATCAAGGGAAAGAAAGAAAGAAACCCCACAAAAAAAGCCCTACCTAAAATACACCATATTCCAACAGAGGATATATCAGTTTATAGGAAGAAAACAGGTGCTGGTTTTTTTCCAGTTTCTTGATCATTAACGACTGCCACAGGACACAACAAACAGTCTAGGACTGCTTCACTCATTGTAACATTACTTGGCAAACAATCACTTAGAGAATGACAGGTAACCCTCTACTCTGTACGTGTCAGCAATGTAGGGGTTTCATAAAATAATTCAGTCTCCAAATAATGGAGAAAAAAACCCACAACCAAACCACCACACATTTAAATATCTTCACTTCCACCTAACTGGAGAGGTCTATCAAATGAAGCTGTCTGTGAAAGAACCTTACAAACCCAGATGTAATACGAAATGGTTCCACATTTCTAGTGTTGCATCTCTGGATGCACCTAAAAGTCACGTACATGGGGAGCTTAGGGACATGGTTTAGTAGTGGGCTTGGGTTAATGGCTGGACTTGGGTGATCTTTAAAGTCCTTTCCAATCTGAAAGATTCTGGGAATTTAAAGACATAGCATAAGATCACAAACACCTAAAATGAGCATTTTTATGTGGACATTTAGTGTTGGGTTTTTTCCTCCAATCTTCCCTCCTCAATTCCTCCCTTATTATTTGCAAGCTTCATGAAAGGGAAGAGCAGAAGAGAAGACGAACACCTACTAATATAAAAAAAAGCAGGTTTTATAATTCATATAGCTCAAGAAACCACCACACTGCATTATATGATGGCAATAGAACAATCTGCTTAGTTTCCTTCTCTAACACCCATGCTAATATTCTTTTTCCAGACCATCCTGATCTGTTCAGGCAGTGACATTCAGCCCTATATTCCTGCAAGAAAAAAAAAACCCCCCACAAACCACAAACCGCAAATGTCTCTGCTTCTTGCAGATACACTATTAGACTTCAAACACATTGCCAACAAATTAGCAATACGGCTCCTCCACCAAGTCTTAACAAAAAACCCCACATTTAGTAACAAGTTATGAGTGGCCAGGGAGTGGAAAAAACTGTACAACACCTGGTTACACATTGATTTGGACCGCTGTAGCTGTCAGGAGTAGGTTACTTAAGAAAAGATTTAAGTGGACCAAACCAACTTAAGTAAAAGCACAAGGTTATTATTTGCATTAACTTCATTTAGGCAGCTTACATTTATCACCTGAGTTTCACAGAGTCAACTGAGTCGCAGCTGGGGGTTTTTTAAAAGATGTAACAACCAGAAGTACTGTATATGAAATTTACAATTTATATGCAGCTATCAAAAAGTCAAACACATTTTTGAGGCTGTCTGCTGGAATGACTATTTTTAAACGGTATCTAGGCACGCAACAAGAGTTACTGTCATGACACCCAGTACCAATATAAAGGTGCCTCTACTATTCTGTAGTTGAGTATCACTGCGAGCAGCTTTCTAGCTGACAACGCCACACCTCTCAGCTGACCTACCACTATCTTAACAAAACAGTATCAGCTATATCTAAGCACCGAGATACCACATATCACTGTAAATTGAAAAGGAACAAAAGAAAATATAAGGAAAAAAAGAGAGGGGAAATTATCAGAACTTCTAAGAAAAAGAATTTCTAAGGAATTATCACATAATTTTGAAGACTATGTTAAACAGGTTTATATTTTGGTTCTCTGTGTCGGTCTAAAGATCTAATGATGACACTTTCACTGCAGTAATCACAACAGAGATGGATCTTTAATAGTGTTTTACTTCACATGAGATAACACTGTGCCTTCTCTAACCACTTTTCATACTGCATTTTTGAAAGGAACTTGAATACATGTGGCATTTGTTTGTAATAGACCTCAAAACACAAGACTGACAAGACAGAATATGAAGCATCCATGGCACACTTCATTACTGCCTGCTTAGATTTTAAACTGCATCTGTCAAAGGACATCACTATAACTTACAAACTTTGTACAAGGGGATCACAGTAAGCAGTAAACTACAGCAACAATGGAGTAACACAGAGAAGCAGAGCAAACTACTACAATACCCAAACAAAAAGGCAAAACTAGGGGGATAGCTGGTTAACCATCCTTTTTCCATGATAAGAATCATGGAACCACTCAGGCTAGAAAAGACTCAAGATCATTGAGTCCAACCACTAACCCAAAAGTCCTAAGGCCACCACTAAATCTGGTCCCTAAGCTCCACATCTACACAACTGGCAAACAAGTCTAGGGATGGCAATTCAACACCCTCCCTGGGCAACCTATTCCAAGCCCTGATGATCCTTAAGTTTTTCCTAATGTCCAGACTAAACTTCCCCTGGTGCAATTTGAGGTCATTTCCTCTTGTCCTATCACCTGTTCCTTGTGAGAAGAGATCAGCCCCCACCTCTCTACAACCTCCTTTTCGTTAGTTGTAGGCAGTAATAAGATCTCCCTCAGCCACCTTTTCTTCAGACTAAGTTACCCCAGCTCCCTCATAAGGCTTGTTCTCCAAACCCTTCACCAATCTTATTGCCCTTCTCTGGACCCACTCCAGCACCCACTACAGAAGAAGTAATTCTTGTTTGCTCACTCCTGCCATCACCACAGCCCTGCTCTACTTCTCTCCCTTTATGAAACAGTAATCCAAGAGCAACAGCATCTGTACCAAAGCCAGAGTCATCTATTTCTAGTCTGGCATGTTGCAGACACAACAGTCTTCTAGCTAGGAATTAATTTCTCACTACCCCTCTATATCAACAGGGAAAAAAACCCACTGAAGCATTTCAAATGGCAGGGGAGAAGAAGAGAAGAGCCCAATATGACCACAGACGTAAATCGATTGCACAAAATTTGCATTTGACTGTCTTTCCAACACACTCAAAGTTACATTTAATGAAGTAACCCACTAAAATAAGTGCCTGAATTGCCAAGACAGTCATATTGTCAAGGGACATATGTTAGATTAGGAAAACATACATGTATGACAAACTTCAGATACTCATTTTTACATCCTAGTGAGAGGAGGACAGCTCTGTTAAAGAAGTGTCTGCCATTTGCTTTCCCATTTACTAACAAATTGTATAGAATAAAAGCATGTATTAGCAGAAACTGTTGCTAGTTACATAGATGAACATCTTTTTCTACCTCCTTGCTCCTTGTAGTATGCGAAGAACAAAGATAGGACAATAATTTGACTGCTTTAACTTTTGAAATCTTCACTTGTCCAAAGATCAACATACCAGAAATCCAGTGTCACATCATATAAGAGACTAAAGTTATGCTTGAAAACTAAGCTGCAAACTAAACTGTATTTAGCAATTAAAACAGGCAACACCTTCCTCAGATTAACGATAAAATCAGGGAAGTCACTTAATCCCTTTCCCAAAAGAAGCACTTCCCCACCTTGAGAGAAGTGGTCAAAGGAAATTAGACTCTGCAGCTTCATTCTCTGAGAAAAGCAGGTTAATGCACCTAAAGTTAAAACATGCTTCCTTCTTCCTCCTACTTAAACCTTCAAAACGGAACTTAGATCCACTAAATCTGTAGCGTATGCAGTGCTCCTGCTCTCCCTTCTATGCACGTCATTACGTCTAATGGCAATAACAGCCTCATTTAACAGTAACTGAAATAGTTCGGGGCTTCAAAAAGAAAAAGAAAAAAATCAATCACAAGGCAAAAAGGAAGAGGAAAAGAAAGCTCTGTGCATGCTGAAAGGAGTCATTCTAAAGTTTTATGCTTAAGAACTTACAAAGGTTCTTTTTCCCCTGCTTTCCCCCAAGTGATTGAGTCACTTTTAATCACTCGCACACTCCAGGCAGAGCACCATCTCTTACCCGTGGATTTGCTTCATCTCAGCTAGCTCCATGCCACCTTTCAAAGGCCTGCTCCAAAATAAAAATAAAAAGCCCAAACCAAAATGTGGAAAGGAAAACCAGCTCTACACCGGGCAATAGCCAGTTGTACAGGAGGAGCCTGCCTCCTTGTGGCTCAACCAACAGTAAATTACATCTCTCCAATTTGTTCCATTACACCCAGTAAATCTAATCGGTCAAGAATAACCAGCAATTTCAGATCAAGGTTATTTAGGAGTTTCTTCTTTTTTTTTTTTTTTTTAACTACGGGGTGTTCTGTGGTTTGTTTTGGTTTTTTATGGTTTTGGAGGTAGTTGATAAAAAAGAAAGATGTTTCAGGTTTTAAGAATCACAGAATGGTTTAGCTTGGAAGGGACCTCAGAAATCATGTAGCTCCAACCCCCTGCCATGGGCAGTGACACATCTCACCAGACCAGATTGCCCAGAGTCACATCCAACCTGCCCTTGAACACTTCCAAAGATGGAGCAGCCATAACCTCTTTGGGCTACCTGCTCCAGTGCCTTATCACTGGCAAAAACACTACCCATCTGTCATCGCTGAAAGATTACTTTAAGCCACCTTCTCCTCTGGACAGATAGGGTGGGAGGGTCAGAGGTCCTACTTAAAAGCAACTGACAGTCTTTATACGGCAACAGAAGCAAAAACCTGTCAGCACTCTGGCACCTGAATCCAGAATGCTCCAACACCTTGTCTGAGCTGTGGTTTAATTTAGCAGGCCAACTGTAAATCTCCTGTCTACCCACAGGTCTCCCTCAGGATACACTCAAGAGGAGCTCATTCTTGGCAGCAGTCAAGCATTTGGTGCTTTCAGCACGATGCAGACGTTCCTCTGTCCTGTCCAAAAGCCTCAGTTTCATAGGGCTACCTTCTTAATGCCTGGAAGAGTTAAGTTCTTTAGGAAGCAGCCAGGGGCTTGTGCTAGTTTGTTTTTCAATCCAGTCACTCACTCTATTGTGCAAGAGCCTAGCGGTTACAGAACCTGTATGACAAATACACAAATCTAAATTCACACCAGTCTTAAGAGGAGATCACATCATCAGGATGATTCTGGCTTGGGAGGGTATGAGTAGCTTCCTACTCATCTTGCAGAAGCTGCTCCATTTTGTGCAAATCTGAGACAGAGCATGAACACCTTTTGACACAGGAAATTCATCTACAAAAAGAAGGGAAGTTCTAGTCTCCAAAGACTTTTTATCATAAAAGTAAAGTAAGCCAACACAAAAGTAACCCACATTTTTCTCAGTCTCACAGCTGTTGGGCTTGCAACTCAATTTCTTCTGTGTCACAGCTCCTGTTTCAGAAACTGTTCCTCTAACCTTTAAACAAGTGAATCAGACTCACTCTTTCCAACCTACAACCCAGTGATCTGGCTGGGAAAGAAGTAAACTGCATCCACAGCACTCTCACACTTACAGTAATTTTAATGGAGGATTTACTGGAGAGAAGGTGGGGGGGAATTGCATTTCTGCCCCCTTCAAGCACATCTGGAACCTCTACTCTTGCTCTTTTCAAAAAAAAAAAAAAGCAAGCTTATCACACCCTAACCTCCAGATGTGGAAGACATCATTTCTTTCTACTACAATTTTTAAACCTCGGTCCAGAATGAGAAGCATTGCACCTTTGTTATTTTTAATTACTACTATGTACATGTTTACAAGTGAGACAGCTTCTACTCTGTGTGCTGTAGACCCTTTCCTGCCTGCTCAGCTCCTACCAGACTGCAGTACTGCACATTGGGCTGGGGATTCCACCACTGCTGCCAGGGGCCAAAAAAACTATACAAGGCTGTACCACACACTGCAACATCCAAATAGCTTCAAGGACCTCGTTAGAAAGGTTGCAAATGGAGAACCAAAATAAATAGAAGTTTAATTACTCCGACACTAACAAGAAAAGCAATTTTTTTAAAAAAAAAAAAATAACTTTTTTCTCCCTCCTCTTACTGGAGTGCAATCCTGGCAAAGGGAAACAATGAAAAGAAAGGGAAACTGTGTTGTTCATCTTGTCATGGGACTGACCACTGCTTCAGACAAGTCCAGTATATCTGGATAACACAGTAGGTCTGTGTATAGAAGAAAAATCATTCTTACAGAAAAAAAAACACATCCTGTTTGCATAACCAGATCTGTAATTAACATGCAAATTACTTACACAAATAAAGAACTAGCCCCTCTTGACTTCTGTAATTTTACAGACCTAACACAGCGGAGACTTCAACTTATTAAAAGTTATGTTCTCCTGTAAGCAACTCCACTTCCATTATATTGAAACAGTGGGCAGGTAATAAAGATTACCCTGCAGTAGGGTTTCTATTCATAACTTTAAGACAGTTTGTGGTTTTGCTTTATACCAGGGTCTGACACTTGCATTAAAAGCCTTTTACTGAGATCCAAAAGCTAATACCTTGCACACATCTTCCTCTACATACATTTGCTAACCTATGCCGAGACCCAGGATTAAATTTTACGGTTCGTTGACAGAAAATAGAATCCTAAAGCACCAGTCCACATGCAATCATTCATTTGTTTCTTGTGGTCATGGCACCTTGAAACTTCCACATTTTTAAACCTAGCACTGAGCTCCAGCTCAGGCCAATGATGTGCCTCACTGTCTTCAAATTATCTTTACTAAACTCTCCAAATAACCCACACCAGCCACCTTACTGAATTTTGTGCAAAATGATAACAAACTGTACTACCAAAGCAAGTATCATGATCATAGATATCTTAAAACCAGAACACAAACTCCTACTAATACCAATAGTAATCTACCGGAACCTGCGGCTGATTAACTACCAGACTTACATTCAGAAACAAAACCTGGTTTCTTCTCTATTTTATTCTCAGCTAGTCTTCTAGGTGACCTTGGGCAAATCACTACCCCCACAGTGCAGTTTCCCCAGCAGTAAAAACTGAAGTGCAATTCTGTCTGCAAACTCCAAATGAAACACACCAATAGAGTTAAAAATATATTTCCCTATCTGCAGATAGATTTGCCTCAATAGCTCTTCTTTATCCCATTATACATCAGCAGCAGCATAAGATTGCTTCTACTTTCTAAATACACTCTGGTGGTTCTTCAAGAAAGGCTTTAGGCTACTGCCTCACTTTTTATCACATGCCTGATCTATTTCTGCTGCTGCATCTACTCTGAAGAAGCAAGAGCTCGTATTTAGCAATACACACTTCACACTTTAATATATCACATCAAAAGTTGCTGTTGAGCACACTAATAATCCACAGGGAGAAAATAAAACAGGACACATCAGAATAAAGTCAGTTATCAACCAGCAGCAACTCACTCTCTAAACCCTCCCTCACATATGTAATCTCGTAAGGAATCACACAAGTATTTGCTTCCTCAGGAACCAGCCATCAGCAGATTTGTACCCGGAATATGTGCACTTATCAACCAAACTGCATTAAAGCAACACAAAGAGATTTGTCTCCTTATGCACTGCCACACTTAAGAAATACTTTCAAATTAACAGCAGACAACCATTTATAAGTAAATAATGCTGCTTGACTCTTCTGGCTTGCCCTCTTCCCATTCCTGGGTCTCTTTAAGGTTGTTTTTTTTTTTTTTAAAATTGATGCAATTATTAGATGCTTTATCATCTTTCTCATTTCCAAATACAAGGCTTAAACAGATCTCAAATAGCTCTTGGCTTTGCTAGTCTTTGGGGGAGGGAAATGCCCATAAAAAAACAACTCACTTGTTCGCCATTCATTTTTCTAAACGGAGCGAGCGGATAAAGTTGCCACCACATCGTGCCACAAAAACCTCTCGTGACAGACGCTAACGTTACCAACGATGGATTTAATTTCCAGCTATTTTCCTGATCAGTGAATTACTACAGCACACTGCAAAACCCATTTAATCAGCTGATGGCCACACCAGTGAAAAATTACTCCTGTGCCATCAACTTCTTCAACATCAGCAATCGAGACGTTACAATAAAGGAACAGCCAGACCTTCCGCTCCAGGGGCACCAAATGTGACAAATCCAGTGATCAACTGAAACATGGCAAAACCGATACGAAACGGGTCCGGTCCCTTCCAGGGGCAGCGCCCGGGAGAAGGAAGCTGCGGAGTGTGCAGGAGGTGAAGGAAAGGGGGAGATCATTGGCAACGCGGATCCTCCAGTGGGCTTTGGATGAGATCACGAAGCCCAGCGGCTCCGAGGGGAGGACGAGGCACATGGGACGCGCCGGGAGGAGAGTGAAGCAACCGCCAACCCCACTCCCCACCCCGTTCTTCCCTCTCACCCCAACTCTTCCCCTGGCCCAGGACGTGGCCGGTCGCAGTTGGGCAGGGATCAACGTGACGAGGCTGAAGCCGGTCTGAAGTCCACAAAGAAGCCGAACCTGCCTCCGAGAAACCGGCTGGAGAAGGAAAGGAAGGAGAAGCCCGGGAGGGAGCTTCACCCCTCACTGAAACCGAGCGGCGCCCCCCTGCCCCGCGGGGCTGAGAGGATCCCCCCGCCACCCCCGAGCTGGATTCCGCGTCGGGCTCTCACCTTCCTCCTCCCGCCGCCGCCGGCCAGCGCGGCGCTGCCGCCCGAGTACATGTAGTAGGCGATGCCCAGCACCCAGAGGAAGGCGAAGCAGAGCAGCAGCCGAGACCTGCGCCGCATCCTCCTCCTTCCCTTCTTCCTCCTTTCCTTCCTTCCCTCCCTCCC
>JAOXOE010038287.1:0-41782 GCA_028565055.1 Phoeniculus purpureus | reverse complement strand
TTCACTGCACAGCCTCAAGGGTTTGCAGAGCGAGCCCTGCCAGAGCTCACCCTGACCTGGCAGCAGTGGCAGCAGCATGGAGCGGCGGCGCGTCCCCGGGGGCTGGCCCTGCTTTCTGGCCGCCCTGGGAGCGCTGCTGGCGGCGGGACGGGAGGCCGCTCCCCGCGCCCGCTTCTCGCCCTTCTTCTTTCTCTGCACCCACCACGGCGAGCTGGAGGGCGACGGCGAGCAGGGCGAGGTGCTCATCGCCCTTCACATCGCGGGCAGCCCCGCCGCCTACGTGCCCGGGCAGGAGTACCACGGTAGGTGCAGGCACTGGCCGCTCTCGGCGCTGCGTGTTCCCTGGGGTGGGGGTCCCGCACCGCGGAGCGGCTCCTTGGCCCCGGGGGAAGGGGGAGGGCGTCCTGGACGGGAAAATGAGCTGTGCCGTGCTCCGGGTCAGCCGCCCCGGCGAGGGTCTCTTCGAGGCTCTCGGCCGTGTACGACGGACTCCACCTGCCAGCGCGCAGGGACAGTCCAGCAGTCCCCCCCCCACCCCCGCACTGCCGCTTGCCCTGCCTCGGCGCGGCTCCTGCGAGGCGCAGCCCAGCGCCAGAGGAAATTCCCAGTCCCTTCTCCTTAACCGGCCCTGGTCCGGAGCCGGCTGTTCCGAAGTTGCCGAAATCGGTCTCTTTCCGAACGAGCGCATCCCCCGGCCCTCGGTGGTTGTGCCGGTCGCCGAGCCGTGTCCGCTCGGAGCCAGGCGAGGCGGGTGCGGGCAGCCTGTTGCTCTGTGCCGAGATGATGCCGTAGCCACGGGCGGGAGCGACAGGTTAGGCACCCACAGGTGTCTTCGAAGACGGAAGGTCGCGCCCAGAATCAATATAGAAATTGGGCTTTTGGAAACGCACGGGCTGAGAATGAAATAGAGGAGGTGAAGTTGTTCGCACAAGTAGGAGGTTCGCTTGCGTGCTGAGCTGGGTGAATGGCAGGCAGGTGGGCTGCTGTGGCAAATGGCTTTCGGCCACGGCACTGTTTCTATAGAGAAAACTTCCACGGGTACAACATTTTCCAGTTCCGACCAGTGAAAAAAATCAGAGATCCTTTCAGCAATCCGTCCTCCCTCTTTGTGTCTGCTCGAGGTTCTGCCGTGCTACGCGACAGCAGCTCGTTCAGCAGGAGGCAATGAGAAGTCAGAAAAAATAACGACAAATATTTACTTAAAGCACTTGTCTCAGAAGCAGGTACCGTGTGATGGTCCCTCGCTAAAGATGGAGTTAAACTTCTAGTTTTGCTGTGTTCCAGCTCAGAATTTAAGTTTTTGGTGAATCAATGAATTGCTGAGCTATGTAAAGATACTGCTTGTTTTGTCAAGTGTATAGACAGAAAAAAACCAAGCACAAGTATTAGTATTCACACCGGCTGAGGGGTCCTGAAGTTTCCCTTTGTGTGTAATCTTTAACAATAGGATTTCACCAAATTCGCGGGAAACTTTTGATTTTGAAAGAGTGATGGCCTTTTCATCAAATCACGTATGTAGATTGTATTACTTCGGCGCAGGGGATTTTTCCTAGGAGCCCCAGATCTCCCCGCCTGTAAGGCACTGCGAGCAGGGCTGCCTCGGCTTATCTCGACCGTCCAAGGCGAGGAGCAGGGCAAGTGTTTCTCCGGGGTGCTTGTCTGCCTCTCGCCCTCTCCGGTGGGTTTTCAGTTTTAGAGCATCAGCTGCAGCAAAGCGCGCCAGGTAGCCGGGCGTGCGTTTTCCGCCGCTGATTTGCACCTGACCTTTGACGAGACCTCTGTGCCTCGTTTATTTTTGTGGTCTTCTACCCACCTGCCGTACGGGGCTCCCGCGGATTTTGCGGAGCAGCTGCTGACGGACTCTGCGCGCCCCTGACCCGGCCCTGCGCGCTCCCGCGCTGCCGCTGCCAGCCCTGGCGAGGTGCGGGGCTAAGAGCCCGGTGCTTCCGCTGGTCGTGGAGCAGGCGATGGCCGGCGGAGTTCCCCTGTCCAGGGCCAACACCTGCCCCGGGGCTGCAGCCACAGCTCCTCCGGGCACGTTCTAAAGCCACCGCGCTACGAAAGCATAAAGAAACTGAGCGTGTTCATACTCATTCTTGCGGGCACAGAAGAAAGTCCTCAGACTGAACTTGAAAACGAATTTGTTTACATAGTACAAGGTGTAGGTACAAGCAGGTATGAGGCAGCCCTGGAGGTGATTTCTAACTCGCAATGGCGATTTTTTTTTACTTTGTTTTACATTTGCCCATGGATTAAACACCTACCTGTGCCAAAGCAAAGCAAGAAGTACGGGCTGCAGCACAGCGCAGCAGACACGTCCTTCAGATAAGCACAGTTAGTCAGTTAGATATTTTGAAATATCTCATGTGAGTATTTTTAAATATAACAATTATCCATGTTAAATATAGCACATCATAAAAAAAACCCCGAACCAACTCACAACTCAACGTATGCGGTCTGAGGAAATAATTTGAAGCAATCTGGTCTTTTGTATAGTGCAGTTTGTTTCTGCAAGATGCCTGTCTGCACTGTTGGAGGATTTTGCTTTTAAAAACTAGACTCTAATGGTGGTTTTGTGGGCACACAGAGGTAGAGCTTTGAGATGCAGTGCAGAAGCACAAGACAAAGGGAGATTTACATTTCTACAATGCAAATTCACCTGCTCGGAGTGTGTGTTAAAATATACTGCTCTGACTCACAGGGTGCTGGGCCAGCTCGTTGAAGCTGTATTTCTTTTAATTCAACCAGCTGGACTTGATGGCCCTTAGGGTCCCTTTCAACCTGGTCTACTATGACTCTTCACAAGTCCCAGTGGGGCCCCCTTTTACACTTACTGGCCCTTCAACAGGGACAGGTGACAGCAGCATCTGAGAGCATTGAGTTCGGAGGTGTGAACTGGATTAAACCATTCACAGTGAGGGGGGGGAAAAAAAATGGATTTAAAAAAATCACCCAGCAACTTTCTGTTAATTTGTTTAGGTACTTTGCAGCTGGCACAGCTGGCTCTTGTTGGCCCAACTGCCCCTTGTGCAGGACAGATACAGTACTTGGTGCAAAAGAGACTTGCCTGAGAATCAGACAAACATAGAAGCTCCTGAAGTGGCTTCTCTGACATGCTGGATCTGGCACTTTAGTTACCTGTGCCTTGGAATTTCATGAGTAAAATGTAGGCAATAATATTCCCTACTTTGCATACTTAAATTGGATACTTTGGGATTTAACACTTCTCCCCTAATCCTTAAAAATACGGCAGATTCAGCCCTATTCCTGCAATCAGTAAATATTTAAAAGTGACTGGAAAGGACCAGGGCTATTCTGCGTGTAAATACGCTCTTTTATGTACAGGACTGACTTGAGAAACTGGTAAACAATTTTACTATCTTTGGCAGACTTTTATTCCTTGAATTAGTTATTTTTTCCCCAAAATTTAATTAAGCCCTTGAGCTGGCAAAGCACTCAAGCACTTAGTCAAATGCAAACTGACACAGTGTGCACTAGTTTAATGTAGGCACCTGCTCAGCCTCCTTCCAGCCAAGTGGTGGTTGGGTGTTTGCAGAGCTGTGTCAGGACCCGCCTGGCTTACTTGGAGCTTTGCTGGTAGACAGCAGTGATCCCGCTTGGGGTATTTTTTCCCCCCCACAGTAATGTGCAGAGCAGAATAGAATTTCTTCAGGAAAAAGATCAACAACAGTATAATTTGAAGATTTTAATAGATGATCTTTTGGGTGTGCTTCCAATCTGTGGTCAATTTTAGTTTCATGTCAATGTGCCTTCATGTACCATGATTTACAGGTGGAAATGCATAAAGAAAGAAAGGATAAACTTGACTGAATATTGAGTCTTCACTGCCCTTAATCACAGAAACCTAAACCAGAACAGATTCATAGTGCTTAAAAAATACAAACAAATTGCCTTCACACTGTGTTTTTTCTTATCCCTTAAAAGAGGTTTTGCTGTCACTGTGAACAGTGCCTTTTTCCCAAGGGTTCAGATTTAGATCATTTAGAAACAACTTTAAACTCTTTTTCCCATGATTGATGTCAAAAATCATCATTCTGCCCTTAAAATAGTTTTCTTTAATGAGACTTGAGTTTCTATTTCACTCTCCATTGTTCCTATTTTTTTTTCCAACAAGGGATTAACCTTCAGTCCCCAAATGTTATCAGTTTCCATCAATGACTGTTGCTATTCTTAGGCTGACTGTATATTGTCTGGAACCATTTCTTTGGTAGTTTAACTCTTTTAAGTGGTAGTTACGCACTCTTTCAGCGCTGATAACAAGTTGTTTAAGTTCTGTCCAACCTTCTTCTTTAAATGCTGCACTTAAGAAATACAGGCTGTGACTCGGTACCTGTTTTCTTGTGGGTTGCTTACTTTTCCAATATCCACTTGATCTGGTGGGTGTTTTCATTACGAAGTCTTATTGTTCAGGTTATTAAAAAAAGGCATTAAAGTGGGGGAGGAGAAGAGAGAAAATAGCTGGAGACTAAGTAGTGATGATGCTTGAGATACAAACAGGGCTGTGATTTTTTTCAGACACTCAGTTATGGATACCTTCTCTAGCAGTTCCGCTGAAGTGTAGAAAGCTTTTTGTCAGTCAGTAGAAGTGGAGTGAGCTGGAGGTTAGTGGTGGTGAATTGGTAGCAAAAGACCAGATCTCAGTCTATGTTTTCCAGCATCAGTATGAGAAGCAGGTCAGCTTCTTGAGTCTTTTGCAGGGTATTTCCTGAAGAACTTTTATGTCATCTGCTTAAACCTTCCTCTGATCTTTGGAAAAATGGAAATTTCTATAATCTTCTAATTTTTAGTTTTAAATTAAAGAGGTGTGGAGAAAATTGTGCTTGTGGGAGTCCACTTAGCTCCAGGGATTATGGAATAATGAATTCCATAACTCTTACATTAAAAATGTGAGGCTGGGAGGAGGTAGCGATGGAGAAGGAGTTGTTAAGATGAGGAAGACCCTCAATTGTCAAGTATCTGCTTTCCTCTGAGGTCCGTAGCAACAGCTTGCAGCTGTATATGGATTCCATAGCACACCAGAATTTCATCTGGGGTCAGCATTTGCTGAAAACATCCTCAACCTCCAAAGACCTCAGAGTGCACCCTGACAATGCTCTGCCACATCTAGGATTTTCTTGCACAAACTGAACCTTGCCTGTCCTTTAGATGGTCTGTTTGAATTTGTCAGATCTGAGCCTTGGTGTGCTTTTGAGTGGAGCTGGGTTTCTGAATCTTCATGTTGGCCAACGGATTGTCTGTATTTCTAGAGCTCTTGTCGAGCTCCAGACATCATGTAGTGTGCCTTTGCAAATTTTAAAGAGCTGTGCTTTTAAGATCTCTTGACCAGAAGCTGATGAAGGATGCCAGCATCAAACGAAAAAGGTGGGCAAGATCACAGCTGATGGCTCCTTATGAATCAGGTTTTGCTAGGGGAGATGTTAAATTTTAATGGGGTCAGCTGTCATCGCTCTAATTCGTGGGCCAAATCAGTGGTCAGCAGATGGCACAGCCAAAAATGTGGCCAGGCATGGGATTGATGAAAGGAGGTAAAAGATCCACAAAGACCTAAATGAGCCTTTCATGCAAATTTGCAGGAGAGATATAATCTCTGGTTAAACCCTTTCTGCCCCCATCAGGGGGCTGCTCCCTGCTGCAAAGGAGACTTGATTGCCCCAAATAACAGAAATCCAAGTCGGTACAGTGTGACCCACATTTGTCAGGTGACATCTGACTGTAGGACAGAAACAGTATTGTTGGTATTAGGGGTCTGTGCAGGGCAGACTTCGCTGGGCTTGTCTGTATACATTAGAAAAATGATCTCTGCCTCAGTGAGTTCACCATGCAAGGCCAGAGCTCTCGGTATGAGAGCTGGCATTTGTGCACGGACCTTTCCCACTGCACGTCACCCAGCATTGAAGTCAAGGAAGAAAAGAAGACTATAAATTGTGAAAGGGTGCAAAAAGACTTTGAGCCGGGCTATTGCACAGAGTTTGTGCTTTCTGAGCTCAAGGGAGGTATTTTAAAATACGTGTAATTCGTGAGCTGTGGAATTCATTGCTGGAACCTGTCCCTGTGAACTGCTTCTAAGTAGACTTTGTACTTAATTAATAGTTGTGATTAAATGTAAATAGATACGTAAAACAAGATAGAAGTCTGTACTTCAGGACCTAAGTTGACCAGTAAACCACTGATGTGTTTTAAGTGTTGGTGGCATCTCATACACTTCTCTGCTTCCTGCATTGATTGTTTCACCAAGCCCATGTTGGTCAAGGTTAGACTGCCAGCCTGACACCATTTATTATTGTCTTCATTGTTCCCTTGATCTGGCTCTTTGAAGGCCTCTGCTACTGCAGTACTGTAGCATCTTACTGTGGTGCAGTACTGCAGGTTTGGCACATTGACAGGTTGAACTACGATTGTTTTGTCTGATAATAGCCCTGGTGATAGAACAGAGGTGGATTCAGATGCAGTCTTTGCTTTGTGCATCTCCTGCCCTACAGCTGTGGGTTGCCTTTGTCACGAGTGTTTGCTGCATGGAGAGGGAAGGAAATGGCACTGTCTTACCTCTGAGAGTATTCCACACCGGCCCTTTCTGTAGTGTCTGATGAAAGGTTCAGTCTTTCTGACATGTTTCCTTTCTTTGTGTTAATGTTTCCTGCCTTCTCGTCGGGCACGAAAGGTGCACACAGTGCAAATGCCTGTCTGGAATATTTGTCTAATTCCCATGTTTTCCCCGGGCTGTGACTAGCCTCTGGAACAAACATAGGACAAACCCAGACAGTTTAACACCTGTCAAAGACCAAGCACAGATTTCTCATGGAAAAAAACCTCCTCAGCTTGTGAGGTGATGTATTCCTCCATTCACCGTGCCCTCAGGTGAGTCCTGGAAAATCGAAGTCGTAGTGGGTTTCACACGGCTAATGGATGGTGGTGTCATGGAGGCAGAGATCACTCTGGTCCAAGCTTGTCAGACCTTCTTCCAGATCACCCCCAGTGCTCAGGTGCTGCCCCTGCATGACATAATTTTTACTCTTCTTGCAGGGAAGAGTAGCATCATGGAGGTGGGTTTGAGGACTGTCTTACTTGAATGTATGTGTGTGTCCTGCTTGGAGGAAGAACTGGGGTTTGCAAGGTGCATGAAGGTGCCTGTTCATTCCGCAGTCCAAGACTAGGCATTACTCTGTCCTCCTGCTGCTGCAGAGGTCCTGTCTGGGGCTGGAGATGCCTGGGCACAGGGCCACGGGCTCCCTGCTGTTGTATCTTGCAACCGTCTGGAGCAGCTGATGCCTTCTGGGCACCACAGTGCCTCCTGGACAGCTGGGTTCAGCTTAGCTTCAAGCAGAGACACCTGTGGGCTCATATGTGTCTCATCAACTGCAGCATCACCTGTGTCACTCCAGACTCCTGGTGGTGGTGTTGGCCACCCCTTCTCTTCCTGCTGCTCTCAGCATGGCTTGCTGTTTGAGGAGACAGATTAGTGTATGTGGGTTTGGCATGTCAATACTGATCTCCACAGGGCTCTTCTCCCTCCACCTCGGTGGGATCTTTGGTCTTCCCGGGGAATCGGGACATCTCTGACTGCAGTCTGGTAGTGTGTTCTCACAAAGTGTTGTAGACAATGTGTTATGTGAACACCTGAGTATAGAAATCAGGAAATGTCTGGAGGGACTGGATGCTCGTTGCAGGGGAACAGATGAGGAATTCAGACCTTTCCCCAAAGGCTTTTAAGGCAAAGTGGAGGCTGATTTTTGCAGCCTTTGTAAGGTCCCTCTTGCCATTTGTTTTCATCCTGTGACCAAAACAGAGGAGGTTATTCCCTGGTCCTCTCTAAATGCTGTAATATTGGCTGTTCCACAAGTGTCTCCTCAGCGATGAAGTCAATGGTGCTTTGCCAGCACACAGCAATTAGAGCTCAACCTGCAAGAGCTCTGAGTGACTGGAGGTGACAAGTCCATCTGCCTTCAGGTGTAAGCATTACCTTATGTTACCTTAAGTTTAAAAAACAAACACATTCTGTCAGACTTCTATGCTGACCTTCTTCTTAACGCTGCATGTGCTGCGGGTTTCTCAGCTGCTCAAGTGCTTCGGTGCTGTCTCCCAGTGCTGCACCAGCTTCCTGTGTCCCAGGATGGTAAACATCACAGGGTGTATCCAGCCCTGCAGTGGGTCTGGTGCTCCTCTCAAAACCTCTCTATGCTGGGGATGCCTTGCCCTGCTCCCAGAGAGGGAAGTGGTGTGCCAGCCTGGGGAACAGTCTGTCACCTTGCTGAAGGGTTTTGTGCCAGCAGGAGAGGGCATCACATGGATGGTGGCCCTGCATGCTTCTATCCCTGTCCCCTCCTCCTCTCTGCCTACTCAGAGGAGGGGCCAGCTCCAGAGTACTGACTGAGATGCCCAGAGTGAGATTTGATTTAAGATTGATGGATGAGAAGTCTTATTAACAAACCCAGCCTTTGGAGTGTAAGGGTTCACTAGGTGTCGGGAAGGTTTGTGAAGCCATGTGTAAAGCTATTGCCATGTTTCGCCTTGAGGCAGAAGCCCTGGGGCATGCAGGGTGGTGGCTGTCTTCTCTCTTTGGTTCTGCATAGGTGGATGTGTCCGTGACACTGCTCTCCTTCAGCAGGGTGAGCACATGGATCATCAGGGATCACTTCCCTGAGTGGCATTTACTCACCCGGACACATGTTTGTGTCTGCTTGTTTCCCAGAAGAGGCAGGGCCACACAAATCAGGCTGAGGGAATGGAGTTGTTAACCAGGCTGAGACAAATGCTAAGAGGTCTTACACTGTGCTTAGCAAAATTAGGATTACCTCAGGTCAACCAGAGTTGATCTGGAGAGGTTTGGAGCCCGCCTGGACATGTTCCTATGCATCTTGGGTGTCCTGCTGTGGTGGGGGGATTGGGTTGGATGACCTTTTGTGGTCCCTTCCAGTCCCTAATGTTCTGTGGTTTTTGTGGTTCTGACTTGGTCTAGGTGATCCTGCTGTGGCAGGGGTATTGGACTAGATGATCTTTCAAGGTCCTTTCCCACCACTAGTGATTCTGTGATTCTCTTCCTTCCCACATGTGCTTGAAGAATAGTTTTGTAGAAAAGCAGGTGTAGCTCAACAGAGCTCTAGAAGGAGAAGAAGGTCTGCCTGTCCAGCTTCAGCTGTGGTTGTGGTTCCTACTGTCTGGCTCATTGCTCCTTGCTGCCGTGGGTGGCTGGATACTGGCACCCTCACACCTTGTGCCCCTTCGGTGCCTGGCCATCCATTGCGTGGCTGTATGTGGAGCGGTCCAACTGGTTAAAAACACCAGTCTCGCTGTTTCCTCAGTTCCACCTCCATCAGTGTTGTTTTTGAGAGTGCAGTTAGATTATCAAAAACTGGCAAAGGAGCAGCAGCCTGGTTTACACAAGGAAATCCATCCAGCAACTTCCTTTCACGCACAGGCGTGCATCTGGGAGCAAATGCTGTTTTCCTCTCCTCATCCTGCCACATCACATCCACAGGCAGTTCCTGGCCTGCCTCTGCACAATTTTGAAGGGACCCATGTGTTGGTTGTGCACAGGTAGTGTATGTAGGATGCTTCCTGGGAGCGTGTGGGGAGACTGTGTAAGCTGATGGTCTGTCCCTGTGCCATGCCCACCATGGCAAAAGGAAAATACTACTTGGCAGAAGACTTAGACAAATATGGGAGTATTCTTCCTTGGTGGCTGAGAAGTACTTTGTAGTCACAGCATTCAGCATTTCTGGTAGCATATTTTAACATCTGAAAACAGCAGCGTGACCCTCTGTGGCCCCTCTTCGTGTCAGGCCCTGGGATGTGAGAAGTCATTCATCACGTCACGGGACTTGGCAAAGTCTCTGCCTTTTGCCTTCCACTTTTCCCACTGCTCCCCACGACAATACAATAGATAGGAAAGAACAAGAAATATAGATAATATTTATCTTCAGGCGAAACAGGCTGTGGTTTCCACGCCACGATAACCTCCCAGTGTTCCCATCGTAGAGGGGAAATGCGCTGCTATTAAAAAACAACCCTCCTTCCAGAATTAGACACGTTCATTTGGACACTGGGTGACATTATTGTTGGTACCAGAAACGGCAGAGGGGGGAAATAAAACAGCCCAGCTGGCCAAGGGAAAGATCCTGGTTTGTCAAAGTGCTGCCCAGCCTTGCAGTGCAGCAGTCTTGGGAGATGCTGGGTATCAAAATCAAAAGTTACTATAGAGTCTTGTAAAAAGAAGTTATTGGAATGTTTTGGGAAAAAAGCTAAATTCCAACATGAAACACTTGTAGAGCAAATCTGACTCTGGCCCCAGAAGGCTCTGTGGGCTTCAGAAACTCTCCTGGCTATTAAAAAGCTCAAAAATCTCTGGCAAGTATTTTTATGCCGTCCAATTAATCAGAGTTGATTTGCTGCTGTCTGATACCCCATCAGATGGGTTTTTGGGCTGATGGTGCCCATCAGATGGGTTTTTGGGCTGATGGTGCCCATCAGATGGGTTTTTGGGCTGACGGTGCCCTCGTATAAGCCACAGTACTGTAGAATTGACTCGGCTGGAATTGCCGTGTTTGTGGTGAATTAATTTATAGTGTGGTTTTTGTGAAGCTGATAATGTGTTTGAGTAGAATTTGGTAAATGCTTTGATGGAAAGTGGGGGGAAGTGAAGCATTTGAAATGTCCTATTGATATTTTCAGAACGAGGTTTTGATTTTGTTTTGGGAAAGTATCCTAGTTGTGAAACTGACTGTGAATAAGAAAAAAAGAAGTAAGCTGCATAATCAGAAAATGAAATGAGACTTTTCTGCTTGAACAAAATTCTTTATCTAATTCTTTTGGGTTCATTGAAGATTTTCATATTGACCTAACTGATATTTTAATTTATTTTTTGTGCTAAACCCCTCAGCACTTCTTTTATGTCAGCCCAAGCTGATCTCTTTTTCTTTCTTCTCCTTTTCATTTTGGTCACTGAACCAAAAATCGAACAGTTCTACTCCTGACAAGTTGACCATTTAATTTCCGGCCACTGAACAGATCTGATTCAAACAAGGAACTCTCACCACTTTCCTTGCATTTGTTCCTAAAATAAATTACAGAACAATAACTTGCTCTCGAAGGCGCTGAATTGCAGCTGGTAGCAATGCTGCCATTTCCAAGGTAACAAGCTCATGTCTCCTGTAATGATACCTGTGGTTGCTGTGTGGCTTCTGATGTATCGGTTGACCACGTTTTCCTTTACGTCTAGTCATTGTTCAGGTTGGGGTTTCTTTCAGCAGAAGCCTTTCCCGTAGTTCAATGTTCGGTAAAAAAGGCTGACGAGAGATCTGTCCCTTGGCTCCATCAGGGTATCTACAGTGGAAGGATGAGTCTGTTTCCAAAGTCAAAAACCTGCTGCAGTGCATTTATAGCAATTGGATCCTTTTAATGAGTCAAATAGGTTGTCCTGTCTTTCAAACTGCCTTTTATTCAAGGAATCCTATTTACAGGGCTGTCCACCTCAAACGGAAACGAGCTGCTCAGAGCCACTGTGGAAACTGGCTTTGGGAGATGCGGGTTTATTTTGCTCAGGGACACAACCTGTACGTTCTTCATTGCCCTGCTTTTCCTCCAGTCCATGGTTAATTCGGTTGTGGAGGTTAGTGAAGTTACAGCAGAGCTGTGATGTTTGTGGAACTTGCTTCAACCAGTGGAGATGAGAAAGTGTGAGGCTTTGGCTGGGGCTGGCAGCACCAATGCCTCCCCAGCCTCAGGCAGCTCGGACTGCTCCAGTGAGCATCTGTGGACCTTTTCGCTGAAAGAGATGTAAGTTTTGTTTCATCAAGTGGTAGCAGATGTTAGGGAGCTTTCATGCCATTCATCACCGAGGGAAAGCCAGTGTGGTGGCATCTGGCTGTTTTCTTAGTACAAATTGTGTTTCTAAACTCTGTGTGAGCAGCAGTGGCGGTGTATTATACAGCGGCTACTCTTCTCCCGGGACTTTGCCCAAAGCCCCAGTGTCCAGCCCCCCCCAAGCAGCTTCTCACAATTACTGATACTACATCACAAAGCAAATTTTCCTGCTACTTGGACCATTTTCCATTTGAGAAAACACGCTGTAGGATTAACTGCAGCAGAGTATTTCTTCTGCTGGCACATCACTCATTGCTAAAAACCACTGCTGAGTGACTCCTACCACAGCTCTTAGTCTTCGCTTTCAGCTTTAAAAGCCTGCATTTGTTGTGGCTCCCAAGTGTTCTCCGCATACAAACAGAAACGAGGAACCGTCGCACGGCACCTCAAAACCTTAGACCGGCCAGATTGTCAGCACACAGACATTTCATGTTCTTTCTGAACTTTGGAGCACTTCAGCTCCTGGAAGTGGAAGGAGAGTGGTCCTCACAAAAAAGGGTTAGTGCCAGCAAACCCCACAGCTCCTAGATATGTCACTTAATACAAGTGATGAGAACTTTGGGCAGCAGGACAAGCTTTAACTTTGGTCTCTTCTTAAACTTACTGATTTACTCCTTGAGCTGAACAGCTAGACAGCAGTTTCCATCCCTCCTGGGGCAATGCTCTGATTGGACAAACCTGACCCCAGTGTCCAGGTACCAAAAGGTGAGGCAGAGGAGATAAAACATGACTGATCTCTCACATATGGTTCAGTTCACCAGATTATTTCATCTTTTCTGTTTCAAAGATCTAGGCTTATTGCTTCAGTCTAGTCATTTCCCCCAATACTTCTAGGCAGATGTATCAGTGGGGGGGAAAAAGAATGCCACTGTCAAACAGTCTGGGTGATGTTCCAGCTGTGTGCCAGTTCAGTTCTCATCCCTTCTGCTGAATTTAACACATGTTTATTATGTTTAGCAGGCAGAGTGGTCGTAATGAATTTGAATTAGAGTGGAATAATTTTCTTTGTGCTTTTTCTACATCAAGAACGCTGCTCTGGTATAAAGACAGATTGATGTCTTTGTAATTAGCTAGATCAGAATTTGATGGCCGTTTTAGTGCCTTGCTGGTGCCTTACGTAGGTATTTACTGTTGAGGCAAACCAGGAATGAAGGAGGGTAATACATCATGTTTCCTGATTCCTCTTGGCCAGTCTGGAAATATTTGGGTATAAGGAAAGCATAAGAATAAATTCATTTTAGTTACACAGTTAAGAGTGAGATCCTTTGTTATATGCTTTGTTCCTTCCATCAAGGAATTTGAACATCTCTTTTATGAGGAAAGGCTGAGAGACCTGGAGCTGTTCAGACTGGGGAAGAGAAGACTGAGGGGTGGGGATCTTATTGATTATATGCTGATATAGAAATATCTGAATGGTGGATGTCAAGAAGGAGGAGACAGTCTCTTTTTAGTGGTGGCCTGTGACAGGATGAAGGGCAATGGGTACAAACTGGAAGGCAGAAAGTTCCACCTCAACATCAGAAAAAAATTCTTTACTGTGAGGGTGACGGAGCACTGGAACAGGCTGCTCAGGGAGGTTGTGGAGTCTCCTTCTCTGGAAACTTTCAAAATCAACCTGAATGCGTTCCTGTGTGACCTCTCCTAGGTGAACGTGCTTTGGCAGGGGGAGAAGACTAAGTGGTCTCCAGAGGTCTTTTCTAACCCTGTACCGTTCTATGATAATTAGCTGTTTTACTGCTTCTTGAGCTTTTTGGTTGGTACCAGAAGGAAATACATGTGTGTGGGGTGGCAGAGATCATAACGTGTCTCTCAGGATTCCGGGTATTTAGCAGGTATTTATTCTGCTTACTGTTAATATTGTGGCAAGCCTGATTGTAATTCCCATCATATGCTGAAAGATAACCCGACTCTCTGGTGCCTTGTCTTGGAAATCCTCTTTTATTATCTCCCCAGAAGACCACGTTTCTGTGGCTTAGATCTGGCTTAGTTTTTGTACTAGTGAGGCCACCTTTATTGGGCTAAAAAGCTGGTAATACATTGGGCAGGAGTTAGGAATTACTGTGAGATGTCCCAGTTTTGCTTGAATTAAAAAAGGAATCCCCTGGTATGCTTAAATATAGACTTACTTAAATGTACCCCAGGGCTCAGGCTCATTTTTGCTTTCTAAGAACAGCAAGCTGTAGAAGGATGCAAACACAACTTAAGGTTTTGTGACTTGTTCACCATAGGACTCCCCTCTGTTCAATTTGCAGCCTGCAAAGTCCTGTGTTATTTTAAACGCTATAAACCGGAGCCTTTCCCTGTGAGAAATGGCGGAAGAAAGAAAAGTTTCTCAAACTTAAAGGAGGATTTTAACACATGAACTATAAATACCTTGTGAGCGTATGATTTGCTCTTGAATAAAATAAAGCCGCTTGCTGCCTCTGCAGAAATGAATTGGGGAAAGGGATTTATCCAGGGTAATTCAGTCAGATGAGTGGAGAGATACGTCCATCACCTCCAATGTGACAGTTATTCCTTCTAAATATAAACTGATGATATTAAATATTAGAGGCTTGGTTATAGCGTTAAGAAGATTAGTATATTTAAATAGAAAGTAAAGGCTTACGTGCCCTAAACGGAGAGGGGTTTGTACGTGTGCCGCAACATTCAGTGCTTTTGGACAAGGTATTTTCACCATGAAGATACCTGTAAGGAGTAATCACTGCCTGCTGCCTCTGGGAATAGGTGGGATGCCTTAAACCCGATCCCTTCCAAAGTGGTAGTCTGGGCACAGTGGGGTGGGTTTATTGGAGGAGCCGTCGTGTCCACAAGCGCCTGGCTAGTTTTCTGTCAATGTTTGGGCCATCCTTTAGGAGCAGTAGCGATGGCACATCTGCAGGAAACGTTGCAGGAGGGGAAAAACGGTTGATGACCCCTGAGATACTTCTGTGAATCAAATCTATGAATTTAAAATGTTTAGCACAGATTACAGTGTCTCTCGGTACTGTGCTTGACTCGCACGGTGCAGTCTCTAAGCACACAGTAGTTGAATCTTTTGATGGTGTTGAATTGATGACATGGAATTCAAGACTTTTGTGCTCATGTCACGAAGCTTGTTAGGTAGTGTTTAACATGTCTCCTTTTTCATTTTTATTTTTTGTTTAAATTCTTGTTCTTCATAACCTAGTAGTTCTTCTCAGTGAAAGATTTATAGTGAGGCTGGGGGAAGACTTGATCCTTTTCACAGCTGTCTTCCTGATGGATAGCACTCCTTGATTTCCTTTAATGCACCTTCGAATTAGATATTCTGAACTTTGATCACAACACCGTCTTACTTTGTCTCTTAAGTGTAAAAGCATTATGGCCATCAATTAACTTAGAAGTATTATAAGATCTTCTGCCTTGGGGCTTGTCTTTTGTTTCTGACTCAAGCACTGCTCCCTGGTCAAATCATGTCCAGAGGAAAAAAGTCTCTTAATTGAATCCAGTCTGGACTGCAGATGGAAATGGCAGGTTTGTCCCAAGGCAGAGCTGGAGCTGATGTTAACCCGCAGCTCTGCTTCCACCGTGGGTTGACTCTAGTAGAGCCTGCAGCTGTGCCAACTCTGCAAGGTTCTGTGCAGGCACCACAAGTGCTCTGCAGGTCAAAAATAAATGTTTGCCCTTCAAAGGACAAATCAGGGTGATGCAGACACATAGCTACGTTAAATGCTAGCTTTTGCATCTGTGGCTTTCTCAGGACACCATGTGGAGGATGTTGGCCCCCCTGAGCTCTGCAGGTAGCAGGTCTGCCTGTCTGGTGCTAACAGTGCTTGCTCTGGAAGACCGTGTCAGTTCAGGTCTGGGCTGAGAGGCTCTGAATTTGCTGCCCTGCTTCCACAATGAGCCAGCTGGTGCCACAGAAAGGGCTGCTTGGCCCATTCTCTCCACAGAGATGGGCTGGGGACACAGCCTCGCTTGCCTTTCCTTCAGGACTTAGAGCACAGAGGGCCACCTGTCCCTTCCTGGGGCTGCATGTGCTTTTTGCGTGACCCGTTGAACGCCTCAAAACAATGTTCTCTAAAATATTAAAAAAAAAACCAAACCAAACAACTTTGCTAGATTTCACATATCTACAGGAGCAGCGGTCCTTTAGACACTTAAAATTCTTTCAGCTCATGTTACTAGATCATTGCACAGTGGTGTCTGTAATACTGAAATATTCCTGGGTGTGTTTATTGCTGCGTTTGCTCTGGGGCTGTCTGCATTGGCACAGCAAGACATTGTAGGTAAATGTTATTTAGAGTGCTGTGGTGTGGTTGCCTCTTTTTTTCATGCTTATGGCTGCAAAGAAATCTCTTTGTTTGTGAAGAAAGTTTGTGTGAGTGGGCTCGTTTTGAAGGGACCTTCAGCACGCTGGCTGGCTGTTCTCCTCCCTCTTGAATGTGTTAACTTCAATCCAGTGTAACACAGTGATGCAGCTTCAGATACCTGAAAGCTTGGTGAAAACAGTAGCCAGCAGAGGGAGAAGACCTCAGGTAACGCCTTCACCAAAACTGGAGACAGTTGAATACTTATTAAACCCAGGAGAACACGTGCAGAGAGTGACCGTGCGCATGCCTCAGGCACATACATGCCTCAGTAAGACTCAGTTATACCCTACAGACACTGGAATTTGTCAGTGAGACACAAATTCCCACTGAAAACTGTTTTCTATTTTCTCTCTGAAAAGAAAACCCACTCTACTGCACTATCTCCTGTGGATCTCAGCCATGGGCTCTTCAGTGTCAGAGCCTGGTTGTCCTGGGGGTTGATTCATGCTCAGCCTGGAAGCTGCTGAGACCTATGACACTGTCCTGGACAAGCAGAGGTTGACAGTGATGGGGACAGAGGCCCTTTCCATTGAAATGAGTGTGGATGAGGGACAATGGGGTCCACAAGGGAATGGGGATGCCCCAGTGCTGGACTGCTTCTGCTCCCATCCTTGCAGCAAAACCCTTAGAGCACCAGTGGGTTTCAGGTTTCTAGTCATCTCTGGAAGATATTTTCATGTCACGTAACCGGTTCTCCTGAAGACCATCAGAATTCAGTGACTTTTAAGCCTATGGTCGAGTTAGTCCCTGAAGTTCTCCTTTGGCTCTCGGTTTAAAAGGAGCTTTCCGCAAAGGGCACCCTCTGTGTTGGCCAAGAAAGGCTATAGTGATCCCTATGGGAATAAAGTCTCAGAAGAAATAGGAGAGACCTCTAGGGGCAAACTGCAGTGGTGTAAGATGGACAGAAGATAGCTGAGGGTGCTTGTTCGTCCCCTTGCCTGAAACTATCCCTGGGGCAAAGCCCTGCTTGGACACTGGCCCTGTGGAAAATGAGTCTGGGCCAGGCACAGGGAGACGTGGGAGAATCTCAGCCATAAACAGGTTATTTCTTTGCCTTCAATGATATTTTCACTGTCATCGGGATAATTCTTCCTGTTATGTCTTGCCTTTCGTGCTCTGCTCCATCCAACTGTATTTAGGTATTAGGTGACTTATGTCTATATTTTCATTTGTCCTCCTTAGGAATGACAGGGGTTCAAAAATCCTTTGAGATCATCAAACTGTCAGAGCTCTGCTGAAGTAGCAAGTCCCTTTTGTGAACATAACACCATTTGCCTGTGACTATAATTGATTATATTCTTATGAATCCCTTGAGTAAATAAAGTGAATCAGGTAAACAAAGTGCTTTGTCTTGCTCAGATGCCTTCTTGCAAGACTGGGAATGAAGCACTGCTGTCATTAACTTGAGTTAGTTTTACCAAAAAGAGGAAACTTTACTGTGCATCATCCTGGAGTCACTACAATGGTGGTAAATTCTTGTATGAAACTTGCTTCTGGGTCATGATCTGTGCTGGTGGAAATGGGGTCATAACTCCAAGGAGTGAAATGCTATCAGAGTGGTCCTGGTGAGTGGGGAGTTTGGCCCTGAATGGAGTGATGATATCGAGCAGTGTCTAGTGCAATCGTACCAGGGTATTGTTAGGCAGAAGCAGAGATACCACAGAAGCTCACCGGCTTAGGTAATATTTAATGCTTGAAGTCCAACACTGATCAAGACACTACTTTCCAATTTTTCTTCCTGCAGCCTGCCTGCCCTCTGCCAACCACTGGGGTGTGATTAATTGACTGACATGAAGTCTGTTATTTACATTGCAGATATATTGTAAGTAGGCTCCAGGTGAAGCTCACAGCATGCTGCATATTTACCACCATATGTTCAGGAGGTTGTGAACAGAAAAAAGTAAGTCTAAAGCCAGAGGAGGTATTAGAGGACACAATAGAAAAGCTAATTATAAAAGCCTTCAAAAGCAGTTCTGCCTCACCGTTTGATGTCCCAATATGTAATTACAGAGAACTAGGAAATAAGGGAAGATAATAGAAGGAAGATAATAAAGGGGAGATATAAAAAACAGGACATGATAGTTTGTGAGATATGAGGAAATCGGCGCTCCCAACCCAGTTCCCCTTTAGCTGTGGAAATCAAGGAGGGCTGTGAAAATGGGGGTGGCAGCTGTCCTGGACAGTCTAGACAGGGGAGGTGTGAGCTCAGGGGGAATGGACAAACTTTGTCAGTGCCTTTCTTCTGGTGCAAACCAGGATTTCACTGTCCTGAGGGGTCTTTGCACCAGGTGGGATGGCCAGAAAAGGAGCACTGAAGCTGGCAGTTGTCTTGTCCTTGTTGGCAAGCACTACTTTGTTCCCTTTAAGCAAGGACAGCATGGGATGAAACCACCCCACAGGACTCCCCCCTTATTTACAGGCTGCCTGTGCATGTAGAACATGTTCTGTATCCATCAATCTAGCCCATATTAATGTATTTATTTTCCTTGCTGTTTATATGTCTTCTGAGTTAAGTGTCCTCTACAGGGATCTCAGCGTGTCTCCTGTTGTTTTGTAGAGTGGCTGGTAAGAGTAGTTTAGTGAGGGTTATAATTTCTGATAAAATTGAAGGAAAGTACGCATCTAAATCTCAGCTTCACTACTAAATTTCTTAGAAAAAATAAAGATATCCTGTTATTCCACTAGCTACAAATGCAATAGGGAGCGGGGGCGTCAGGGTGGGCAAATGAAGCAGCTTCTGGCTGGCTGTTGCAGGAAGGTGCAGGCACTGGGGGGTGGTTTGGGGGGGGAGGTGCAGGGCTGGATGTGACAACTCTAATTTTGCTCCAGGGCTGGAGGGAGGATGTCTTCACTTGCACCTCAAAGGCCTTCCCCAGCACACAGCTGAATTATTTGGATGGTAAGCTGATTAGAGGATTTGAAAGCAATCAGCCAAAAAGGGTTGATGCCACCCTCCAACTGACACATCAACTTATTCTCAATGAGTGCAGAGACGAGATACATTTCAAATTACAATTTTGTGGAAGTGTTTAAAAATGGTTTCAGAAGGCATGAATGTAGTGAACAGGGTGAGCAGCCAGCAGACATCTCTTCAATGCCTTTGTGTTTTCTCGAGCTGCTGCTGGAGGCTTGCGTGGTGCCGAGCAGTGCTTCTGTGCTCCACCTCCTCACGCAACATCGTGGCATGCAACTGGTCTCGAGGGGCTCAGGGCTCCCTCAGGCTCCCTCTTCTTGAGAGGCAAGAAAAGTGTTCACTCATGAAGAGAAAGTAGAAAAGATGTTGGTTCAATGAGAGAACAAGTTGAAAGGGTGCCGAGAACGTTGGACTCTTAGGGTATCTACTTGCATGCGCCTCGCTTTCCTTTAAATACTCCCCCAAATTCCCAAGTTAAGAAAATCCCCAATTTCCTCTTCAAAATATCTGTCTTGGCAAAATTTCAGTTTCTTAACAGATTTCCAGCCTGACTTTGAAGCAGTGATGTACCTGAGTAACCCTGCAGATTTTAGTGGAGAACCAGGAGTCGCTAAGGTTCATGGTGTGACTAGAAATGCACAGAACCTACACCATGAAAATCCCAGAACTTCGTTGTGAGTTGGTAGTGGATGGTTTCATGTATGTTTGTCTGTGGTACGTTGGTGGGTTAAGGTTTAAGGCATAGAAGTGCATTTCCTTACGTTTGTAGCTACATTTCAAATGGCAAACTTGTAGCGATAAGTTCCTGGTTTAAATGTATCCGCTGTTGCTGAAACTAACGTACCTGTTGTTTGCTGTTTCTTGCCCGTTAAACTTTAAAGGCTTTTTTCAGTTCTTCAAATAAATATGTTAGGGAAAGCACATAAGATGGCAGCGATGACAGACTAGCCATGAACTGAAGAGCTCAGATTGGTACCTCTGCCACCCCTCAACCCAGCAATGCAGGGGGCTGGGTTGGAGACGGAGAGCTCCTTCTCTTAGTGTTTGCTGAGCACTGATAGTTATCCATTTCTGCTTTAACCTTGCACAAATCTATGATTCAGCTTCCTTCTCTGTTCCTCCAGGGACTGCTTTCAGTTTCCAGTCTTGAAGTGCAGCGTGATGTGCACTGGCCTCAGGTTTTTAACTGCCTAGTGCTTGTGCTGATGACGTATCCAAAGGTTTCCTGCCCGCAGGAGTGCAGAGAAGTTAATGGGAATCCTGGTGCTCAAAATACCTGCAAAATTAAAATTGCATGTATTTATAGAGGGGGACTCAAAAACTTTGAGTCCTAAAGCTAGCAAACAGTTTACAAACTGTAGTTCCTGATTTCTCGTGCTGTGCATACAGCGTGCACTGCTGAGAAGGTGCTTGTAGCAGACCTCTGCCCTTCTTGTGTAAAAGAACTTTCAGCTGCCTTTGTATTTGGGTCTAGCAATGATTATTGAGTGCGCTGAGCACAGCTTCCATCAGACGTAACGTCTTCTGTAAAGACAATAATTCTCTGTTCAGCTCAGTGAGGTTTTCTAATGTCTCAGTCATTTTATAGCCACATTATTCCAAGTATGTGCAGTCTTTTTTGTGTCAAATGTACCACAGAAACTATGCGACGTGTTTAAATTCTGGTGCCTTAGAAGCATTACAAAACCGAATGGAAGAAAACTACATCAGTTTAAGTGTGTAGAGACCTTTTGTTACGAGTACAAAATGAACATGGGGTATGAACACCACCATTTCCAGGCTGAAGAGGTTAAGCTAAAGCCTGTGGACACTGAAGCAAAGTCAATATAGCAAGATACACTGTGTATTATGTATTCAGGATAACGTTACCTCGTTGTGTAGGTCTCTGTGATTTTCTTCCAGCTCCATTGCAATCTATGAGGCATCTCCTAATTTACTTGGTAGGATGGAGGTTTTATTTGGATTTGATATGACCTAGAACTTAGTCAACAAAGAATCTCAAGTGTAGAAAAGGAATGCAGGTGTTCTGCTGCTGCACAGGGGACTTTCTCTTCTTTCCTGGGTTGTGGGTTGGGAAAAAAAATACACAGAGAGGACATCTAGGAGATCTTGGCATCCTGCTGGTGGGTGAAGTACCATCAATGGCAGACACAGCAGAAGCTGTAAGTTTGTGACTCCTCAGGGAGTTTTATTTTCTTTATATCCACATATCAGCAGGAACTTTGTGCTTTTGGAGTTTTCTACTCAGAAAGCTCCCTGCTCCTTGCAGTACTGCCTCTCATCTGAGGAAGGAGAAAAGCAGATTAAAACTATATGAATTTCTTATATAATTTCTTTAAATGCTGCTATCTTACAATAGGACTGAACTCAGGAGATTGTTCACTTTTATAGAAAGATAAAAACTCAGGTTTAGAGAAGTCTGAATGTACAGCTGGGACTTGCATGAGCCTAACCTGCTCCAGGAGTCTCCTCTTGCAACACATGGTGTGTTCCCACACCTCTTCTTTTATTCCCATCACAGTCTGCTTGATGATGCAGTGGGGTTTTTATTGTGTATAGGATCACAATAATTTTATAGGTTATCTTGTTTTGAGATGGGAAATTATTAACAAGGCACAGAATAAATTTGTGGTTTTCCCCCAGAATTTAGAATACAGTTTTATTAGTCAATATCAATAAACAAAAAGTCTTATCTGCTTCTAATCAGAGCATTATTAGTACTTTTAAAGCATAGTCCATGTTTGCTTGGACAGTTTAGGATAGGGAGTTCTTACGAGTTATGTCAGAACTCTACTGAATAAAGTGAAGTCTGTTACCAGAAGAAACAATAGTTGGAAGCAACGTCACAAACAGCTCCCTTGTCCCAGTTCTTCACTGAGGGGAATTTATGACCTTGGTTCCCCATGGGTTTGTGTCTAGAGATGGGATTAGTGACTGCTGAGGGGCAGCTGGAGCTCACATAATGGCTTGTGGGTTCTCGGAAGTCTATTAACGTGGCTCAACAGGCTTCCCCTTCCTTGTGAATGAAGGGAACCCTGTGCCTTTGTCATGTCATTGATTTTTCAGAAGATTTAAGAAGCACACTATTTCGCATATGTTCGTCTTGTTGTCGTGTTTAGCTGAAACCAGATAGTGGGATTAAGAGTTAGTGAGAGAAGCGCTGGGGAAATGCAGTTGTGGTTCTGTGTTCTATATGGAAAGGAGACTTATCCAGTGTTCCTTCCTTGACTGTCGTCTTTGAAATGAGAAGCAGCAGAATAGCAGTGAAGAAAACTCAAGCTCAGATTTAAAATTAAACTAAAAGAGCAGGCAAATAAAAACACATATTTCAAATATGAATAGGTTCTGATGGAAATAAAGAAAGGTGAGGTAGGACAAGGGAAAAGGAAGACAAATGTGTGATCCACAACTTACCTTGAAATCAATAAGTGCTTAAAGACATTAATGAAAACTGGTGTCCCAAAGTGTAAATTTTTATGGTTTTATTTGCCTATTAAACAGGAGGACACTAATGTACTTTACCTAGATTGCTAAATACTTAGCTGTCTGGTGAGATTAAGTGGAAAAGCATAGTCACTATCAAAATTGCCATGAAACTTAGATGGTAAATCTGCCTTCCTCATCCTTTACTGTGATGCTAATGAAAAATGTAATATTATTTTACTCAGCTATCAAATAGCCCTGGGCATGTGGCTGAGTAGAGTTCTACAGGCCCAGGTGAAGAGTACTGAAGAAGAACAATTTGTTTGATGTAAGGAGCAACACTACTATCATCAGACATGGGGGTTCAGGGAAAAGGAGAGGATGAGAACTTGGACATAGGTAATGGCTGTATATATTTAAATATATTCTCTGAGGTGCTTGAGTACCTGCAGTGAGAGAGATATATATTTAGTAATAAAAATGTGATTATAATAATTGTCCTTCATAGAAAACTGACTGAGCTACCTGGTGTTTTAAAATTTATCACGGCCATTTTTAAGAGACATTTTGGAAAACCATTTTCTGAGCACTTGTACCACAGTGCAAATAATTCTACAGGCATTTGAAATATTAATCCAGTATGAAACTTTTAAAGGGCATTTTAGTTTCAGCATTAACTTGCCTGATCTTTAAAGACATTCATCCTTCTGAAGTAGCTAAACTGGTAAACCAGTGAACTGCAGGTGGGTGAGTTTGCTAATCAGATGGGTAATTATTGCACATCGGTAAAAGAAAGACAGCTGCGGTTGCTGTTGAAGATTGTTAGGAGTTTTTAGCATAACAATGCACCACAGCACCTGCCTTTCCAGTGTGCTTTACAATTGCACTACTAGTGTTATTTCCGTGGCTACCCATAGCAGAAATGGAGCTACACCACGCTTTAGCTCTAGCAGGAATACAGTTTCATTTCGAATGCCTTTGAGTTTGCTTATAATTTTCCAGCAGCCTTACCTCTTTGACCCCTGTTTAAGGTCTTCTTTCATTAAAATGGTGCACAGGTGTTTGGCAGACAGATGTATGGCTATTTTGTGATTTCTGGTTGAGCTGAAACAGATTTTCACCTGCTGAAAGAAAATTAAGTTTCAAATAAGTATTTTAAACTTGTGCAGTTTCAGCTTGGTTCTGCGTGTGTGGAACTTACAGGATGCTTGATGGGACCTGCAGGTTCCCTTTCTTTTATGACTAGGTCTGTGAAAAGTTTGAAAGAACTTGGTTTGCAAGCAGGACAGTTACATATAAATCAGTAGAATGGCATGGGTATGTCTTTGTTGTGCTTTGCATGTGACCTTTATTTCCATGTTGTTACACATGTGCACATCAGTCACTTCCTAGTCAAGCTTAATTTAACTTCCACCGGTCTCTGCTTCTGGAATCCTTTAGATACATCAACCCAGACAAGAATGTGCTGCTTGTGTCACATCTCATGTTTGACAAAATGTGACTTTCTTGCCTTTTGGATTTACTTCCACTGGCTGTTTGCTGTTCTTTAGGTGAATTGAGGGAAAACACGCTGAAACTGCTGTGACGTGTAGTGACATACCTTTTCACAGAATCACAGGATATTAGAGGTTGGAAGGGACTTAGAAAGATCATCTAGTCCAATTGCCCTGCCACAGCAGGATTCTTTAGCTCACGTTGTACATGAACTTGTCCAGGCAAGTTTTAAACATACCTGGAGAAGAAGACTCTACAACTTCCGCTAGGTAGCCCATTGCAGTGCTCTTGTCACCCTCACCGTGAAGAAGTTCCTTCTCACATTTATGTCGAACCCCTTATGTTCCAGCTTACACCCATTGTCCCTTGTCCTAGCATTAGATGACACTGAACAGCCTATTATTAAACTCCTGTGCTTAAAGTCCTACAAAGACCAAAATTCCTTCTCTCTAACGACCCACAGCGTTACGCACATGGGACAGGTTCTAGCACTGTTCCCACTGTGACAGTCACAGGTAAGATGACAATTTTCACGTGTAATTTTTACCCATGCTGGGAAGATGGATGTTTTAAACACAGAGTCCGAGTTACCAGATGTGTCAGTGGGTCTCCAGCAACATACTCACAGACGAGGGCAAATAGTGACCGTTAATTATATACACACCCGACCCTCCACTGGTATATTTTACTGCTTATACCAGTCTCCTGACTCATTAATCTATCACAGTATTACCAAGGTTGGAAGAGACCTCACAGATCATCAAGTCCAACCCGTTACCACAGAGCTCAAGGCTAGACCATGGCACCTCTCTCGCTTCGTCTCTTTCCGGCCACCCCCATCGCAGGAGTTACGTCTCATGCACACGCAGGCATTCAGAGGCTTGGCACACACATATTCCAGTTTTTCACACACACAAATACATCTAGAGGCCGACAGACAAATGATTCCTTCAATCACATACACCCAGATCGACGTATGTGAACACAATGGTTAATCCTATAATGAAAACAGTTAACCACTTTTATCCGACTGTAAAATTCCAGTCCCTCCTATATCCCTGTCAGGACCCCAGGATCAAGCTTATATCATCCCCCCCTTGTCCTGGTTAGGGCACTAACATTGGATCTAGCAGTTCAGCTTCTAATTCCCACAGACCCAGGACTTGACCCCACAGACTGCTAGGTTGTAAGGCAAGAACCTTAACTGCTACACCACTAGAGACCTCCCTTACCTTGGCCAATTCCTTACAGAGAACTTTGGTGTGTGTGAGACGTCTCCACAAGACTTACTGCTCGTCCCAATTTGTTGATAAACTGTCCCTTATTCTAATTAAGTCTGGTTTCCTTGAGTGCATAGGGATGAGGTGGTCTGTGAATGACTTCCTTGAGCAATCTGAAGGTGTGTCTTGTCGTTGCAGGGCCTTTGAACATGCTTATTCAGCTGATGCATCTTACAGCTGTGCTCAGCACAGCTGGTTTGTTCAGATTGTGTCCTTGCATTTTCTTTTATGCCTTTTCTCTTAACCTCCCCACACTTTCCTCTCTGTTTTGCATAGAAATACAACCTTTCACAAAGCAACTGCCAGCAATACTGTTTCACATGTGTAGGTCTGATCTCAAACAATGATATTCAGCTCTGGGCATGAAGGGTCTGCTTTTGTTTTAACTGGTTTTGCAAAGATGCTCCTTACAAGCAGCTCATCAGAAGATAGAATTTGGAGGGGGGTGTGTTTTGGTTTTCTTTAGTTCATTTACCAGCAATGTTGTGAAATCAGCAAACAGCAGTCTCTGTACACTGGGGTAGAGGTTTTTTGTGTGTAGAATCTTTGGTTGTTTGAGGTCTCTGGGTCTGAGTGTGGGTCATCAGGAACACACAGTGGTGCAAGGACTGATGTGGAACGTCTAGGTTTTCATCTGCCACATGTGAAAGCTTGTGGCATGTTCGGTTACTGGAGGAGAATGATGTTAAATGGTGATGCTTGTTATTATAAATGTAGAATAAAAGTTTGAAATCTGAGGTTTGAGATCTAGGTTTTTTTGTTGCTGGTTCTGAGGAGGTTTTACTGCTATGTGTAAGAATAGCAGATAATGGGGGCAGGCTGTGTTTCTGCTAGTGACCACCTACTGAGATATATGTGTTATAGCTTCAACGACAGGTTATCCCCCATAGCAAGCATTCTCTTTAAATTTGCCAGTAGAATTAAGTTTGTAGAATGGTAATTTCAGTTTTGAGGTCTGCAATAAAAATGCAGACAAAACCATGCAGCATGATGGCTGTATATTGAATTTATTTTATGATAGCTATGTATTAAATTTATGCTACCTGACGAGGGGCAAAGAGATGGGCAGGAGTCCAGGTGCTGCAGAATCTGAACTGCTAACTCTGGTTTGTAGGTGAGCATAGACTAGGCTTTGCATTGCTTGTGGTCCTCTTGCAATTCCTGCCAAACTTCCATGATCAGAAACAGTGAAGACAAGTGTCAGGGTGTTTGCTTTTTACAGTGAGGGAATTTGTGGACAAATTAATAACTATCTAGCTCTCTATTTTTTGCTTACCACAGCTGGTGTTTTGAAGAAGATTTACAGTACTAACACACTAACACTAATACATGAGAACATCTGAAATGCCTTTAGCATGGCATTTGCACCCATTTGAGAGATTTCATGAAAGTATGACATCAGTAAGCCTTCATGAGTAATCCCTCATGCCTGGGAGACTTAACCAGATTGCCCATGTGTTTACCTCTGCTAATAGTTGTTATTTTCATTATTGTTGCCCTCTTCGTCTGTGGTGACAATGCTGAGAATTTCAGTTGCAGTTCAATACATTATAATCGTGGTTCCTCATAAAACACAGCTGAGCACAAAACCTAAAGCCACAGATCAGATGTTACCTGTAGTAAAATCTCTTGCTATTCCTTTTTAAGGTTTGTACGGAGGTTTAATATTTCTGCAGGACTGTTGAAGTGGCAGCATTAAATATTAAAACTTTTAAATGTGCAGAACAGATTAATTTGGAATATATCAGAGCTGCTCATAAATATTTTGTACCTGTATTTTGCCTGCTTGGGTATAATTTAAACTATGTGCTTCTTCCAGCACTGTAGGACCAGGTGCTCATCTTTTATTTCTCGGAATGGTTTAAGCATCATTCCTTTTATTATAGGTTAATATTAATGCCTGGACCTTCCGCAGTAATTGTTCATTTTTTCATAAAACCTACTTCAGAATTAATCAACCGAAGTCAAACTGAGAGTAGCCGTTGAATTTCTTTTAAAATACAGCCTAGTTAAAATTTGCACAAACTCAATACACTGCAAGTTAAAATTTTTTCTTACCAACACTTATTTATTCCCTTAGCAATGCAGAAACATTTTTTGGGAACAAGGCTGAGATTAAACTTGGATCAGCTTGGAGCTCTGGGATTTCACAATGAACAAATAATACTAAAAAGCTGAAGGATGAGCCCTAGCATCTCTGAGGAGACCCATCAGCCATAGGCTGCTGAACCCTGAATGGATTTGAAAAACCTGCTGTAGTGGTGAGCAAGTGAAATGCATGAGGGTGGAGAAAGAATTTCTTTTTTAAGACTTTGAAGAAGTGGAAAACTTTCTCAAAAAGATGCTCTTCGTTAAGGCTGGTTGCGCCCATGAGTTTTGGAAGTTAGAGAAGCTCCCCTCCTCTGTTCTGCAAAAGTCATGTAAGATCCCAAACACAACAGTTAAACCACATTCAGAGACCTGGGAAATGCATCCTGAGTTGAGTGCTGCCAGTTGGAAGTGTCTAGAATGGCATCAGTCAGGCTGGGTTTAGCTTTATGATACTGTAAACTGTTTACTGTTGAAGTTTCTGTTGGAGTGTTGGCCTCTCCGGTTTGTCTTTGGCAGGACAAACTGCTGTGGGGGTTTGCAGGGGGGTATGGAGAAGATGCTCCCCCTCGCTGATGCTGGGCTTGGTCATCCTCATCCTTCCTGACTTTTTAGGCTCCAGAGTTAACTGCTTCCCTGTACTTTTTCCTACACTGGCAGTGCTCTGTGTTGTCCATCTACTCATGCCTCTCCCAAGATCTCTCCTCTGTAGTGCATCCTTTCAGACCGCCTTATGTATTTACTTGTGGTGTGTGAAAGGTAAGGTTCTACACAGAAGGCTGTAGATCGATTCAAAACTTAGGTCTGACCCCTAAACACCCGTATCATTCATCTTCCAGTTTACTAAAGTGTTGCTAAAACTCACAGCAAATCAGCAAATTCTTTACAGGCACACATTTTTCTTCCTCCAAAGCTACATTCTGCATCGATGCTCTGCCTGGAAATGCTTCTTCCACTGAGTCTGGTACAATGAGGAAAGTGGGATGGATCTCATCTTTTAGCTGCACGTTCTGCCGTAACATGGAAAGGCTGGAATTAAAACAAAACCCCTGTAGGAGTCTTGTCCTAAGGAGTGTCTGTCCTAAGGTCTTCAGCACTCAACAGGAAGCATGCTTATAGCAGGCAGCATTAGCAGTGCTCTACACCTTTTCATTTTCTTGCTTAACGTGCTTGAAATGATCTTCATTGCATTTAGTGCTTTTCCCTGATCTCTCTGATGTTAATGGCTAAACCTCTGCTGCCTGTAATGAGGCCCAGCTGCCTGAGAATGCCTTGAGTATAATAACAGGCTACCCAAGCAATTTGCCGTCGTCCAAGGCAGAAATCTTGCTTTGATGCCGCGTGTTCCCCTTTTGAAGGATGCTGCGTGGCAGCACGGCGCACGAGTCTGGTGGCTGCAAAAAGCAAACCTGACATTTAAGGGAGAAGAAAATGAGCAAAAAAAAAATGCTACAGGTTGGGACATGGGGTGAGTCCACAAATACCAGTTCTAAGAGCGATGGTTGAATTAAATCTGAGGGATTTTGTGCTGAATTTCCGAGGTAGTTAGGTATAGTCTGTCTCTCTAGCATGTGTTTCTTCTTTCCCTTGAGGAACCGTGGAAATGGGAAGGAGAGGAGGTTGCACATACTCCACCTCATTACCAAGTATAAAGGACATAGTTCCAGTCCTTGGAAGTTGTCCTTGAATGAGAAAGTGGAAGTCTAAAACCCCTGTATATCACATAAATGACCTTTTGACAGCGATCAGCGATTTTAGAGGAAGATTGCCTCTTGAGCACTGAGGCAAGTCCTGCAGCTCTACACTAGGCTGCTCAGGCATTGTCTAGTGACAGCTCCATTTCGTTTTGACTTTGTTCTTTGGGACTTGAGGCTCCAGTGCCAAGCTCTCCCTGTTTTCAACAGGATAATATAAACAGCAAAATGAATTCATTGCCCAAGCTGCTTTTTCTTGTGAGCTCACAGGAAAATTGTTTACTCATGTTTATTTCAGTGTTGGCAGCAAGGAAAACTATGTCAGATGAAAAGAGGGGGGAAAAAAGACCATAAGAAGGCATTACAGTACACTCAGTAAAGGGGAAATGTACCTTTTCTTTCTAGGAAACAGAGTAAAACCAGTTCCAAAATGGATGATTTCTAGTAAAAAGCAGCTTTTGCAGAATGAAGACTTTTCTTGGAAAGAATTCTCAATTTTTATTGACACATTTAACATTTTTTATTTTTAATTTGGAAAACAAAATTCTTGAAGGGGGGGGTTAATTCAGGTAAAAATATTTTTTCCTTTAAAAATTTAAATTGTTTGAATGGATTTTGTTCTGAAGATTAAATTACCTTTTATTTTTTTGGTATGTAGTATCACAAAGTCTGTAATTAGGATCTTGCTGACTGTGCACTGCCAGCAGTTTAAGTCCACCATGAAGCCCATTGAAGTGCTTCTCCCAGGTGAAGGGAGTACCCAGCCCAAAGTATTTGGAAAGGACAGTTAAGTCGTGATGTAAATAAAAAATTAAACTTTTTTTGTTTCAGTTCAACAAAATGAACTGAAAAATTAAATTCTAAGCTGAAATGATTCAAGTTCAGAGTATTTTAATTTTCTTTGAAACAAGGCATAGTAGCAACGAATTTATGAATTTTTAAGCATTTCAGTCTTCTAAGATCCCCTCGTTATTGCACCTCTTGATATTTTAGACAACAATAAATGTTCAAATAATATAGGCATTGCAGTAATTATTGCTAATATTTATGAAAGGTTCTTATTTAGGCAAAGCATAAAGTCCAGGAGAATGCACGTGTAATTCTGATCTGATGTGGTGGAAGATACAGAATTGGATTCCTAGAACATCTTTCATTTTGTTTTAGGTGCATTTCCTTGCTCTCATTTTGACTTGTATCTGTTACGTATTTGGCAAGTACAGCGTACAACGGGGATGTGCTGGCATCCCAACAAATTTGTCTATACCTGGTTCCTTTACAGATAGTTCTTTATGATGTGTGATGGCCTGACTGCTTTTAATTGTGTCTGGCCATTCCTTTGTGCTTTAATAATTGGATTGAAGACAACCGAAGACATTGAACGCAAACCAGAGACTTTTGCCATGTTTTCTCAAAGAGTCTAAGTTCAGATATCTGCAGTAAAACCAAATTAGTCTTCACCTAAGCAGATATTTTCTCTGGTTTTACTCAAAATGTAGAAATTCACAGTGGCAGAGCTTGGTGACTGAGGGTTGGGCAGATGGTAGACGTTCCTCTTACATGTTCAGACTCATATTCATTCTCTTCAGTTGTTCTGAATTTTCTTCCAAATATGAGTATCTGCTGATAATACCACAGTGGAGTGTTTTCTCCTGACACTTGTTTTGCAGGAAGGGATGTTGAGAATTAAACTTATCATAGTGTGTTGGTGTTACTTCTACCTTGAGGTTAGTAACCCTTGATGGGAAGCTGATTGAATGCCTTACTTTACACTCACACTGGAACAGGAAATTGGAAGAAAAACATCAACATTTTGGTAAGATATGGAGAAGCCAGTATGCTTGCAGTAGTGGTCTATTTTATTATAGGTGTCTAATGCCCCTGGGAGCTTATCTGATAAACCAATGTGTTCAGTGTTGTAAAGAGGTGCCTCAGAACAGGAGACAGAATGACTGGTTAGGGTCTGTGTATTTAACTACATTCCCAGTGTTGTGTTGGCTTTGTCCCATCAGGGATATTTGCATCAGATAGCCCTGACTAACTTTGAAGCTTTTTGGGAATGTATGTTGCTTTATTGATTTTATTCTTAAAATTTTAATTGACAAAGTGAAGAAGAAAAGCTAGGAAGATAAAAATATCTTAATGATATTTTATGCACAGAACTGCTAGTTATCGTGGCTCTTGGCTAGTTATCGTGGCTCTTGGCTAGTTATCGTGGCTCTTGGCTAGTTATCATGGCTCTTGGCTAGTTATCATGGCTCTTGGCTAGTTATCATGGCTCTTGGCTAGTTTGACTCCTTGATGAAGATACTGGTAGAAGTAATTCTGGCAATTAATGTAGTTCTTCCCATTACTGACTACCTCTGCTTTAGGAGCTGTGCTGTGGTAGTTGTAATCTTGGTCTGCCAGGGAGCTGACTTTCCAGTGGTGTAACTGCCTTTGAGTCTTTTCAAGCTGGCATGAAATAATGGTAATTTTTTTTCTCAAATAAGCCTTTGTCAACAGGGTAACAGAAGATGCCATGTGATATCCCACCCATTTCCAACATGTGTTGCAGTCTTCTTCAAACCCTTTACTGCCAAAGAGCACAATTTTCATTCTCCCAGCAATAAAGCCCTTAAATATGAGGTATGCTGTAGCTCCTTTCCACCCTCCTGACTCGTGTCTCTGCCTAAGGTACATCTGCTCTGAGCACTATCACAGTGATACGAAGCTGCTGTGCTGATTCCATCCACAAAAACTGTCAAGGTTACAATGAAACTTTAGGGTTAGTACATCTACTATTTTAGTCCTTGCCACCTTCCTATAATAAGATGCAGAACATTGTACATTCTGGTGGCACTTCTTAGTAATAGTCTCCCGTGGGATAGAAAGACCTCTGTGACACAACAGTGCACACCCCAGAGGCCGTAGGGTTGCAGCAAATCAGGATAGGCGACTGTGGGCTTTTTCTTCCAGAGAGCCAAGCGCCTGCTTCTGTTCTAACAAGATATGAGTCATAGCAGGGACATGGCTGTGAACACTTATCTTTTTCATTGGGATGTGCAGAGCAGAAAGAGTTTCAGCATGGAAAGAGGACATTAGCTGATTTGTTGAAAATCTGTTGTTTTGGAGAACATGCACTGATAATCTCTGGAGTAGATGTGCACACCAGGGGCAAGAACCATCCTGTTCCCCCTTTTTCTTCCCCTTTTTAAGAACAGAAAGTGATTTGGGAGGTAGCTCTGTGTGTAAAGTATTTAATGAGCAACTAAATTATAATGACAAGTTTGTACAACTAAAGTCATTGTGATGCAGGTGTTTTTTCACTGTATGACTGCCTTGGCTGTTAGCTTCATCAGAATGTTGGCCTTGATTTCTTGGTGAGCATTTAAAGGTGGCAAAGCATCCTTTAGAAAGTGTCTAGAAACAGGAGTTTGGAACGAATCTATTTTACCTTTGGATCCAACCCTCTGTCCAAGCGAAACAGAGCAGGCACCTTGTGGCTTTTCCCCCAGAGCCCTGGCAAATGTTTCCTCATTGCAACCTGCCACAGTCCTGCTGTTCCGGCTCTTGGTGTTCCTTGCTCAGTAGTTAACCACTGTAACAAACCTAACACAAAGAACAAACCACTCACAGCATAAAGAGATATAAATACATGCATAACTTCAGTGAGGAAACCTTCTTGCCAGACTCAGTGTTTGCAAACCACACCATAAAGTATTGCACTGTCAAGGGCAAACAGATGTGTTGTGTTACTGTGTTCATGACTTCTTCTGAGCCATCGACACACACAGCCATAGAGAGAAAACAGCTGGATGCCACTGAGCTTTAATATTGCTCTTATTTTAGGAATTGTATTTTTAGCATGTAATTTTCATTACTTTCACTTAATTTTAATTAGATATGTTTTTAAATGTCAAGAGTTTAGTGAATGTTATTGATTTGTTTATTTTTAGGCTCTTTTCCATAGTATTCTGATTTGAACCTTTGGAAAGAACTCCTTTTCATCGATTAGACCTTTCAGTATTAATATACCATGTATGGTCAAATGATTGTTTTAACATTTGCTACAATCCAGACATCAGTCATATCCTGAATTTGGTATTGGCCACTGGGATGTCCTGCCCAGGGAGGTGGTGGAGTCACTGTCCCTGGAGCTGTTCAAGGCAGGATTGGACGTGGCACTTGGTGCCATGGTCTAGCCTTGAGCTCTGTGTTAATGGGTTGGACTTGATGATCTATGAGGTCTCTTCCAACCTTGGTAATACTGTGATACTGTGATAAATACTGCTTTATGTATTTTTCCAACATGAATCCTCATTCACTCCATCCTGTCTAACTTAAACCATCGATCATTCTCTGGGCTGTTTGGTAGTTTTGTTCCAGTTTATAGAAAGGAGTTGTCTACCTTGTTTTTACATAGCGTTCTGCACCAACTAAGTAAGAGACTACATTTAATCAGACTTATTTTGTTACATGAATCATGCTCACTAAATTAAATCACATTTTTAAACTATCATGCCCTGTTCCCATAATAACTGGCATTGTGTGTTCTAGTCCTCTTTTTCTGCTCACGCTTCCTCAGTTTGGGCAAAGGCTGAGAGAGATGGTAAAGATGTCTGTAAACGTTGAACGCTGCTTAAAAGCAAAAATGTTTTCTTTCAGGTTGTGAGTATTTTACATCATAACCAGAGAGACTGTTATATGTCTCTTTGGGAGAGAGGGGAGTGTATGTGGAGGGGATGTAGGGCACGTTCTCTGCACATCTTGTTTCATGTACTCCTCTCAAAGCATCTAGCTAGGGTCAGGACAACTTGGCTGGAAGGGACTTTTGGCCAGATCAATGGGACAATTCAGTTACTTAAGTGTATAGTGCTGTTCACAGCAATTTACAGCATCCCTGGCCCCTGCTGGCCAGCCCACAAGGGCAGGAGCTTGCAGCTTGGCCTCTTCCATACTTGCTGCCTTCCTGTAGTCACCTCACGGTGCCTCAAAACGCACCTGTGTTTATGTAAATGGAGTGAATTTCCGCATCCTAAATCCTGGACTGTACACCAGCTAAAGATGCTCTGTGATTCAGAACTTCTGCTTTCTAGAATGCACTGAAAGCTTTTGAATAGAGTCAATACAGACAGTGTGCATCACTGTGCAACCACTGCCACTCTTGCACTGGTACTAGACAATGGGAACTTAATTGTATCATGCACCGATGTAATTTTGTGGTACATTAGACCTTGGATGAACGTTATTTACACAAACAGGTCCTCGGTGAGCTGTGTTTAAGGTTTCAGTATGTTTCTAAGCCAAATACAAGAAGTTCTAAAACAAGGAAGAAGCTGCGTGGTTTGGGGTTTTATTAATCCATAAAAATGTAATTGGAGGATACCAGCTGTTTGGCATTGTTTGCAGGATTGTTAGGAAAAGAGACCGATTGTCGTATTAATCTAGGGCTATATTTTACAGTAGAGATGAGAAGTCACAAATGAACACTTCACGTGTATATTTTGATTTGAAGAGTCTCTAATGTCACTTGAACTCATGCACTTTGAGATATTTGCTCATCGTAATTCATGTGTCTATAAGAGGATTGGTATTCCTTTAGCCTGAGGTAAAAATGTTCAAGAGCCTGGTTTTAGTTGGCATGCTTCCTTAGCTAAAATCAAGACAAAAGTTCTTGCAAATGCTTAGATATTACTGAGTTCAAATAAATCCCCAGGAGATAATTATACTTGCTCTCTTGCAAGCCACCCTTAATTCTGTTTTTTAATGCTGTTGTTAGTTGTGCATTGAGTAGCTGTTTGTCTTTTGAGGACAGCAGAATAAAGGGATTTACCAAAGTCTCCTGAAAATCTGAACACTGCAGTAATATTCAAACCCTCTAAATAATTTATTGAGAGCACAGCCAACAATATGAAATTTTCATGTATGGGTATCAAACAGGCAACCTCACACAAACTTGAAAGGCATGAAAAATAAGGTTAGGCTTCAAAACGAAGGTCAATATTCTCAGGCTTAGAGTAATAAAAAGGTAATCACAATGATGTTTAATCTGTTTTTAAGAGAAAACTCATGTTGGTGCATTTCACAGAAGCATGACAGAATTTGAATTTGCATCTTAATGAGGATCGGTAGTTGCTGCATAAGGACACAAAATGGTTCCAACATACACCACTGGCTAGGCTTCCTTTGTGAGGTGAGGTCTGGAAACAGCCAACGTCCTTTCCCCCATGCTCCTGGGACTTTGGATAAGAGAAATAATACACTAGGAGTGGCAAAACACATTTCACAGTTATTTAAGTCTAACCATCACCTACATCCTGGTAAAGTGTATGTTGTTGGCTCTTGCATTACATCACTTAATAACTAACCAACTCTCATAGTAACAACATTTTGTTGCCCAGGCATGCATCTTAACAAGTAATGTGATTTGGTTTGTGTCTATAAAATTAAAAAGATGAATGGCTAGCCTCATCAATCACTATATGAAATAATATAGAGTTAATTATTCTTGTTTTGACTCTAGCATGCGATATAACCCAGTAGTTGGACTTTGACTGTTGGTGGCTTTTCTAGACACCGTTTCTAGACGCAGATGTTCTTTCATACGCAGATTATTGTTTTTACGGGTTAAGCTTCATTAATGCTATTCTCTGTGAGTTATAAAATGGAGTAACAGACATTGGTTGATATCCTTTGGAGATCCGTGATGCTGCAACAGTGCTTGCTGAGTTGCTGAGGACTAATGATATATTTGCCATAACACAAGAAAGAAGACAAACGCAGTCATTGTATCTAATGTCCTTGGGTGAACTCTGGGTACTGAGCTGCTTAATTGCTGCTCAGCTCCCTCTGATGTGCTGGACATCTAAATAGAAATTGGATAATTCAGTTACACTGTGTGAGTGGCTTTTGGTGGAATCCATCTCAGTGTGGCCATCCTCAATGTTGGTATCTACAGCTGAGGTTTACAGTCTAGGCTCCCACTATAGCTAATAAGGAGACTCAGGCATTTCTCTAGTGTGATTCATCTGGTCTGTTTTAGACATCAGCGTCAGGGTGAGATTTACAGGCTAAATTGGGTGACATAAATAGATATGATGTTCTCGAGAGCTTTATATAGCAGTAGCACATACTCACTGGGCCACTGACTGAAACCTCCATCTCTTCCTTCCAAGAAGGTTACTCCATCCACAGTAATGGAGAACAAGCATCTCTCTGTACCAGCTGATAATCGCTTTTCCGATACAAAACATAACGCATGCAGCTGGCAGGCCAGCAGTGTCTGGGCCACACAGACATTGAGGATTAAAACATTTTAGGATATTTGCTTGGGAAATCCAGCTTTGAATCTTTTTACCTGGGTGAGAGGCTTTATGATCCATTTGATGGTTAGGAAGCAGGCTGCTATGGCAGCAGTCTTACCCCTTCTGTCAGGTCTCTGGGCTGTGCCAGCACGTTGGTGATGCCAGCGGGATCAAAGCACCTTGCTGCTCAATGTGGCCACTTTTCCAGAAGCTTTTGGTATGGTCAGAAACATGTCTAAGTTAAGGATTCTAATGCATGAGAAGCCAGTCTCTTTGGTCTAGTATCAGAATTAGGCACCTGTGTCGGGTGCTGGACTCTGCTCACAGGTCTAATAATTGACTGCTTCACTTCTAGTGAGATGCTGGCTCTGAAACAGATCTTGTAAAAATATGTCCAATCCTTTGCAGTTTAGGAATGCAAGGATAAACACCGCTGATATTGCTACTGATGTCATTGTCTCTGTCTTGTCAGGAACCTTCAGAAAGGTATTATAAGTAGTGTCTCTGCAAATAGTTCTTTCACAAGGCTGATAGGCTGCTCTGCATCAGTGACAAGTGATGTCTCTGTACCATGTTACTGACATCTTGCCACACATCTGCAATCTATTTTCAGTTTTCTGTTGCTCATTACTGATTTAGGAAAGGAACTGAAGATCTGTGGAGACAAAGAGATTTGATGGACCATGGGGCAGAACCACTGAAAGTAGTACTGTAACTCAAAGCAACACTAGATATGATTTTCAAGTGTGTAGAGCAAAGTTAAAAACTTGTGCTCTTCTACTGCCCCAAGAGCTATTGGCAGCTGGAGTTACTGGCGAAGGTTAGAGATGGTGCCGTTCAGCACATCAGTCAACCTTCAGGAAAATGTCAGTGGTGTTAGTTAAGTGAGAATGCTTTGAGTTGTAAGAGTGCATGTCTGCTTGCCTAATCATGCTGAAGTGTTTCCTTCTTGTTTTCTCTTACCTACCTGGGGAAAATAAAAATCAGTATGAGTAAGAAACCCATGGGCTTCTGGACTTTGCTCATGCTGGATGAGATGTAGACCCGTGATTCACAGTGCTTGTGGATACCTGTCTGATATTCATCATTGAAATGGCTGCGTGATTATGAGTAGTGAATGTTATCAACTTTTAAAAAACTCCTCCTTTTTTTCTAAGAAGGCTCTGAGTGCAATTAATTGCAACCCAGTTTCTGGATTTTTGTAGCAAAAATATTTACAAAATTTAATGTACAAAATGATTTTTCAGCACATGATTTTTTTGCATGCATACCTCTGAAGCGCAGCTTGAGTATTTATAGATCACTTATACCTGTAGTGTCTGAGTAGTGCACCTTTAAATAAGGCATCAGAGCTTATTCTCTTCTTACAGGCAATTTAATCTGTAGTTGACATTTCAGAGATGGTCTGGTATTTTAAGGATTTTTGGCTTAAGGATCTGTGTCCTGTAAGGCAGCATGCTGGGATGGGTTTACTCTTTGACTGTTTGGCATTGCATGATGATTGTCTAAAGGTACTGCTGCCCGAAAGAGGGAACCAACTTGGGAAGAGCATCTGCTCTGTGTTGATTAACCTTTTGCACCAGCCCTTGCCTTCCCACAAGTCCAAACCCTCTGGGAGCTCAGGTAATGAGTCCAGAAATCTCTCTGGGGGCACTAACTGATTTCTGCTTTTAAAGCCATTGTAAGAAAAGCTAGAAAGGAAAATGTGAAACAGGAGCAGCACAGTGTGGCGTCTTGCTCAGTCATGTTAACCAAGAGATGCTGCAAGACATTCAGAGTCCCTTGTGCTCACAGGTCTGCTGTTCATTGCTCCAGCCCAGCTCCATCTCTGAGGTTGTCAAGACTGGTGCCCATCCCAGCTGGTGCTGAGAGCAATGTGAGGCCCTACTGTGGGGTCACCTCTCTCCTGTCCTGTTGGTGTAGTGGGAATGTGCATTAGCTGTTTCTGCTCTGCGTACGGTGGAGCGACGGAGGCCTCTCTGAACAGTGTCACTGCACTCCTGGCTTGCATTACTTAGTGGCTGGCGTATGTTTTGAGGAGTCCAGAAAAAAATAAAGAAATACTTAAGTATAAATAATTTATTTCCTAAGAGAAAAGTTTCCTGCCATGGCTCAGATGTGCAATGATGCAATATTATGGCATTATAAGGAATCGGATTTGACCTTGAGAACCTAAAAGAATGCCCATCCTTGCTTTGCTGCAAGGAAGTCTCATTTTGGGAATTCCGCTGTGTGGGGTGATCACATTTCGCTTACCCAAATTATCTTTTGTTTTCTTCATGGTACAGAAGAGTGTAGTTCTACCTTCAGCTTTGTGTCTTGTCTTGACTCACATCTATAGTACGTGAGGCTTCAAAGATATTTGCCATTATTCAGTCTTTCTTGTTTTGTGCATCATATCTGTGTGCTTAGTCCTTTTTCTTTCCTTGAAGTTTTTTAACTCCCTGTCTGTCATCAACAGCAGCTCTAAAATCTGTGGTACTTTTGTATATATCAGCCCCCTTAATGAGGCTAAAGAGCCTCATCTGGTAGGACCTGTCAGTGGCAGGTACAGGCATCTCATGAGACGATTCCCTTCCTCCACCTGGCAGCTTTTCTGATTTTTGGTTTAGTTGTATTGACTGTGCTTTGAGTATTTTGAGTGCCAGTCAAAATGCAGCTGTCTGCTCAGAGAGTAAACCAATTCCTCAAGAGAATGTAAGGCAAATTTTATGCAATTAGTTATACAGATCAATAGGTTTCTATAGTACTCTACACAGTGTGTGTAGCATATAATTCTGGAAACAGTTCATCAAGAATTTCTTAGAAATGAGAATCTTAGGAATACCTGAATATAACTACAGTTCCAAACCTGCTTTGTCTTTCTTGTTCTGCTGCTACTTCCATCTGTGCTGTAACTGAAGCAACATCTTTGCCATCCTTCTTCTTCCTGACCTGCTTTGTCCTTGTGGCATGTCAGCTTCTGGCATCGCTGGAGGCACCACTGTTCCTTGTCCCACAGGAGGCACCAACTCCAGGGCTCTAGCAGAACCCTGTTGTGGGAAGTGCCATGTGTCTTGAGAACTAGGCTGCTGGATCCCCTCCATTCCCAAGGAAATAACACTCTGAAGCTCTGCAGGGATGCACGGCTTTGGCAGGACAACGCCAGCCCGTGTGCTCACTGAGATGGTGCCTGTAGCTGAAGAGTCTCTTGCTGTGGAGCATGAAAAAATTCTTGTAGGTTTTTGGTGGAAAATGGAACTGGGGACCTCATGATTCTTAACAAGCCACTGTTTGTGTACAATGTTTGTGACCACAACCAGAAGCTATTTCTGTGGTATTTCCCAGCCTGATATTTTTTTTTCACTGAACCTTTTCTCCAGCTTTTACAAAATAAACCAAAGTCATCCACCTAACCCATGTGTTACTATTCCCACGATTCATGGACAGGAGGTTTTCATCTCCTTCATGCCAACATTCAGAAGGTGGAGCAAAGTCTGCATAGGAGGTTGTTGTTGTGGCTGTTGACCAGTATGTGAGGCTGACCCACACTTCACTGTTGTGTTTTACTGGTGTTCTTACACCTGGTTTCTCCCTACTCACGAGTATCTTGTACTGAACATCTCCAGAGTTTTTAGGCCACATTGACACATCCCACCTACTCCTTTTTACCACCTTCTCTCCACTGCTTTGCCCACTGAGGTCCCGTCTTCCTTATAAACCCCTGTTTTGTCTCCAAAAAACCCCTTTCTTTCTCTATTCTCTATACTGGTTCCAGTGTCACCACCTTAGTGTACTGACTGTCGTCTTGGCCTCAGATATGCTTTTGTGTCTCCTGTGTTTAAGCGATTGGACAATGTGTTGGTCAAACTTCAGCAGCACCTTCTGTTTTTCTCTCATTTTGCACATTTTTCAGCTTTTTGAGAAGTGAGATTCTGCTGGCTCGATGTTTTCTCATCAGAAGGCTTAGATGTTTGATAATGATCCCTCTCTTCCTCCTTCTCCTTCCAACCTTTTTTTAAAACACCAAGAAACTTCCCAGATCAAAATATCATTGGAAATGATGCCTCCACAAAGTGCTACTGCTTCAAAAACAGCATAGCTGGACTGAAATGTGTTCCATGGGACTTTTTCAGGGAGCTCTATTAGTCGGGAAGTGCTCTCAGAGGCACTAAATGAGGGCAGAATCTCCAGAAGTGTTTAGATGCTAAAATGAAAATGTCTCTATTCAGTATGTGTGACCACTGGTTTTTTTATTCATATATCTATATATATACATGATATAATTTGTCCAGATTTGGAGGACACTGTGCTGCAAGCAAGACACTGGAATTTTTTCAGTCAGGGCAACAGAGCATTTTCCTCTAACCTCATGAATGAAGTGTTTTGACTGAAATTCCTTCTCCTTTAAATAATTAAATCAGTCTGAGGCAGACACTTACCATAAAAACAAAAAACAAACAACACAATTCAAAAAGCCCAAGAGGGTGAAAACTGGCAAAGATCTCAGGAACTCAAAATAGAAGGAGATGTTGGGCAACTTTAAAAGTAGCTGTTACCAGCTTTGCCTCTAATATTTGCAGTGTGCTGCTGCCAGTGCAGGTTGTTCTCAGAGCAGTGCTGATGATAATATTCTCGGTCCCTTTTGCTTGGCAATTTCAAGGCAACCAGTGTCTTCCTACCTATGTCTGCACCATAAGCTACCTGCTCCCAGGGGCTTTCTCACAAGGTCCCTCCTTCTCCCCAGTGTGAGGGATGAAATAAGTTAAGCTGTTTGCCCTGGTGGGACAAGTCCAGCTGTTAACTCAGCATTGTCAAGTCACCACTAATGATGTCCCTCAGCACCATCACCTTTGCTCATTGTTTAAATACCTTCAGGATTGGTGACTCCACCACTTCCCTTGGTAACTTGTTCTAGTGATTTACAACCCTTTCAGTGAAGAAATTTCTCCTACTATCCAACCTAAACCTCCTCTGGTACAATTTGAGGACATTTCCTCTTGTTCTATTGTTTGTTACAGACCAACTCCTACCATGCTAAAACCTCCTTTCAGGTAGTTGTGGAGAGCGAGAAGGTCTGGCATGAGCCAGTGTAAAGGTAAAACTGAAACCTAGCAGCAGAGATATTAGAGGAATCCTGTTATTTTTGGATGAGGAAGCTGAGAGCCATCAGTAATAAACCTTAGCGGGTCAGAAGTGGGGTGGTTAGCAGGTCGAGAGAGGTTCTCCCCCTGTACTCTGCACTGGTGAGACCACAGCTGGAATATTGTGTCCAGTTCTGGGCCCTTCAGTTCAAGAGGGATGTGGTGCTGCTGAAGGGAGTCCAGCATACAGCAACAAGGATGATGAAGGAAGTGGAGCACCTCCCTTATGAGGAGAGGCTGAGGGAACTGGGTCTCTTTAGCTTGGAGGAGAC